>JAWDGP010000230.1:30000-65000 GCA_033675545.1 Elysia crispata | reverse complement strand
GATATACATTCCCTCTTTCACTTCACATCTACAATCTCTGATATACACCCCCTCTTTCACTTCACATCTACAATCTCTGATATACACCCCCTCTGTCATTTCACATCTACAATCTCTGATATACACTCCCTCTTTCACTTCACATCTACAATCTCTGATATACATCCCCTCTTTCACTTCACATCTACAATCTCTGATATACATCCCCTCTTTCACTTCACATCTACAATCTCTGATATACACTCCCTCTTTCACTTCACATCTACAATCTCTGATATACATCCCCTCTTTCACTTCACATCTACAATCTCTGATATACACCCCCTCTGTCATTTCACATCTACAATCTCTGATATACACTCCCTCTTTCACTTCACATCTACAATCTGTGATATACATCCCCTCTTTCACTTCACATCTACAATCTCTGATATACATCCCCTCTTTCACTTCACATCTACAATCTGTGATATACATCCCCTCTTTCACTTCACATCTACAATCTCTGATATACATTCCCTCTTTCACTTCACATCTACAATCTGTGATATACATCCCCTCTTTCACTTCACATCTACAATCTCTGATATACATCCCCTCTTTCACTTCACATCTACAATCTCTGATATACATCCCCTCTTTCACTTCACATCTACAATCTCTGATATACATTCCCTCTTTCACTTCACATCTACAATCTCTGATATACATCCCCTCTTTCACTTCACATCTACAATCTCTGATATACATCCCCTCTTTCACTTCACATCTACAATCTCTGATATACATCTCCTCTTTCACTTCACATCTACAATCTCTGATATACATCCCCTCTTTCACTTCACATCTACAATCTCTGATATACATCCCCTCTTTCACTTCACATCTACAATCTCTGATATACATCCCCTCTTTCACTTCACATCTACAATCTCTGATATACATCCCCTCTTTCACTTCACATCTACAATCTCTGATATACATCCCCTCTTTCACTTCACATCTACAATCTCTGATATACATCCCCTCTTTCACTTCACATCTACAATCTCTGATATACATCCCCTCTTTCACTTCACATCTACAATCTCTGATATACATCCCCTCTTTCACTTCACATCTACAATCTCTGATATACATCCCCTCTTTCACTTCACATCTACAATCTCTGATATACATTCCCTCTTTCACTTCACATCTACAATCTCTGATATACATCCCCTCTTTCACTTCACATCTACAATCTCTGATATACATCCCCTCTTTCACTTCACATCTACAATCTCTGATATACATCCCCTCTTTCACTTCACATCTACAATCTCTGATATACATCCCCTCTTTCACTTCACATCTACAATCTCTGATATACATCCCCTCTTTCACTTCACATCTACAATCTCTGATATACATCCCCTCTTTCACTTCACATCTACAATCTCTGATATACATCCCCTCTTTCACTTCACATCTACAATCTCTGATATACATCCCCTCTTTCACTTCACATCTACAATCTCTGATATACATCCCCTCTTTCACTTCACATCTACAATCTCTGATATACATTCCCTCTTTCACTTCACATCTACAATCTCTGATATACATCCCCTCTTTCACTTCACATCTACAATCTCTGATATACATCCCCTCTTTCACTTCACATCTACAATCTCTGATATACATCCCCTCTTTCACTTCACATCTACAATCTCTGATATACATCCCCTCTTTCACTTCACATCTACAATCTCTGATATACATCCCCTCTTTCACTTCACATCTACAATCTCTGATATACATCCCCTCTTTCACTTCACATCTACAATCTCTGATATACATCCCCTCTTTCACTTCACATCTACAATCTCTGATATACATCCCCTCTTTCACTTCACATCTACAATCTCTGATATACATCCCCTCTTTCACTTCACATCTACAATCTCTGATATACATCCCCTCTTTCACTTCACATCTACAATCTCTGATATACATCCCCTCTTTCACTTCACATCTACAATCTCTGATATACATCCCCTCTTTCACTTCACATCTACAATCTCTGATATACATCCCCTCTTTCACTTCACATCTACAATCTCTGATATACATTCCCTCTTTCACTTCACATCTACAATCTCTGATATACATCCCCTCTTTCACTTCACATCTACAATCTCTGATATACATCCCCTCTTTCACTTCACATCTACAATCTCTGATATACATCCCCTCTTTCACTTCACATCTACAATCTCTGATATACATCCCCTCTTTCACTTCACATCTACAATCTCTGATATACATCCCCTCTTTCACTTCACATCTACAATCTCTGATATACATCCCCTCTGTCACTTCACATCTACAATCTGTGATATACATTCCCTCTTTCACTTCACATCTACAATCTCTGATATACATCCCCTCTTTCACTTCACATCTACAATCTCTGATATACATCCCCTCTTTCACTTCACATCTACAATCTCTGATATACATCCCCTCTTTCACTTCACATCTACAATCTCTGATATACATCCCCTCTTTCACTTCACATCTACAATCTCTGATATACATCCCCTCTTTCACTTCACATCTACAATCTCTGATATACATCCCCTCTTTCACTTCACATCTACAATCTCTGATATACACCCCCTCTTTCACTTCACATCTACAATCTGTGATATACATCCCCTCTTTCACTTCACATCTACAATCTCTGATATACATTCCCTCTTTCACTTCACATCTACAATCTGTGATATACACCCCCTCTTTCACTTCACATCTACAATCTCTGATATACACCCCCTCTTTCACTTCACATCTACAATCTCTGATATACATCCCCTCTTTCACTTCACATCTACAATCTCTGATATACATTCCCTCTTTCACTTCACATCTACAATCTCTGATATACACCCCCTCTTTCACTTCACATCTACAATCTCTGATATACACCCCCTCTTTCACTTCACATCTACAATCTCTGATATACATCCCCTCTTTCACTTCACATCTACAATCTCTGATATACATCCCCTCTTTCACTTCACATCTACAATCTCTGATATACATTCCCTCTTTCACTTCACATCTACAATCTCTGATATACATCTCCTCTTTCACTTCACATCTACAATCTCTGATATACATTCCCTCTTTCACTTCACATCTACAATCTCTGATATACATCCCCTCTTTCACTTCACATCTACAATCTCTGATATACATCCCCTCTTTCACTTCACATCTACAATCTCTGATATACATCCCCTCTTTCACTTCACATCTACAATATCTGATATACACCCACTCTGTCACTTCACATCTACAATCTCTGATATACATCCCCTCTTTCACTTCACATCTACAATCTGTGATATACATCCCCTCTTTCACTTCACATCTACAATCTCTGATATACATCCCCTCTTTCACTTCACATCTACAATCTCTGATATACATTCCCTCTTTCACTTCACATCTACAATCTCTGATATACATCCCCTCTTTCACTTCACATCTACAATCTCTGATATACACCCCCTCTTTCACTTCACATCTACAATCTCTGATATACATCCCCTCTTTCACTTCACATCTACAATCTGTGATATACATTCCCTCTTTCACTTCACATCTACAATCTCTGATATACATCCCCTCTTTCACTTCACATCTACAATCTGTGATATACATTCCCTCTTTCACTTCACATCTACAATCTCTGATATACATCCCCTCTTTCACTTCACATCTACAATCTCTGATATACATCCCCTCTTTCACTTCACATCTACAATCTCTGATATACATCCCCTCTTTCACTTCACATCTACAATCTCTGATATACATCCCCTCTTTCACTTCACATCTACAATCTCTGATATACATTCCCTCTTTCACTTCACATCTACAATCTCTGATATACATCCCCTCTTTCACTTCACATCTACAATCTCTGATATACATCCCCTCTTTCACTTCACATCTACAATCTCTGATATACATCCCCTCTTTCACTTCACATCTACAATCTCTGATATACATCCCCTCTTTCACTTCACATCTACAATCTCTGATATACACCCCCTCTTTCACTTCACATCTACAATCTCTGATATACATCCCCTCTTTCACTTCACATCTACAATCTCTGATATACATCCCCTCTTTCACTTCACATCTACAATCTCTGATATACACCCCCTCTGTCACTTCACATCTACAATCTGTGATATACATTCCCTCTGTCACTTCACATCTACAATCTCTGATATACATTCCCTCTTTCACTTCACATCTACAATCTCTGATATACATCCCCTCTTTCACTTCACATCTACAATCTCTGATATACATCCCCTCTTTCACTTCACATCTACAATCTCTGATATACATCCCCTCTTTCACTTCACATCTACAATCTCTGATATACATCCCCTCTTTCACTTCACATCTACAATCTCTGATATACATCCCCTCTTTCACTTCACATCTACAATCTCTGATATACATACCTTCTTTCATTTCACTCAAAGCTTAATAATTATTATGTACGCTTAGAATAATTTGCACTCACCTGAGAAAACAATTAACTACTGAGAGATATGGCGTTAAAAGCCTAGAGGCTTCGTGTCATGGACAGCAGCTATTATAGTAAGTTTCCTAAAATACTAGACACTAAAGATGTTAAAAAAGAGGACTGGACATTAACTTTTCAGACTTTTTAAACATTTTCACAAACAGATTTTTAGAAAAACATATTTTCAAAGGAAGTTCACGCCGTAAATATATCTACAATAGGAAAGATTTCTCAACTTGATAACAATTCTTTTCGACAAATCCAATTTACAACCTCATCTGAGTGGAATTTCTCATCTGAAAGCCTTGGGCAACGGGAAGATCGAAAGCTTTCTTCGTCTACAGAAGATTAGGGAGGTGAAATCATATCTTTAAGGTTTTAATTGGAAAAAGGAAAGCGTCATGTTTTGTTCCATCCTCTTTCTGAGGTTGCCAATAATATAAAAAAAAAATCCGAGTTAAACCCTGACCCTAATGAGCAATCCGCAAACCAGGGTTAAAATGGTAAGTCCTGGCCTAGGGCATTTTGTTGAGGAGGGGGAGTGTTTAAAGTTTCGATAATGGGTAAGGGGGGGGGGGGGAGGAGATGGCACGGGAGGAAGAGTGAGTAAGAGAGAGTAACAGAGATAGAGAGAGAGAGAGAGAGGTCCAGAAAAAAACTAAGAGAGAGATGCACTCGAATGATAGGTCCTGGAAAATAAAATATGAGAGCGAGAGGGAGAGAGAGATAGATAGATAGATAGATAGATAGAGAGAGAGAGAGAGAGAGAGAGAGAGAGAGAGAGAGAGAGAGAGAGAGAGAGAGAGAGAGAGAGGGAGAGAGAGAGAGAGAGAGAGAGAGAGAGAGAGAGAGAGGGAGGGAGAAAGTATGATATTCAGCTCTGTTGCCTTTCTTTACAAAATATATGGGTAAAACTAGTGGAAAAAAGAGATGTTTCCACCGAGATAAGAAAGAGAGATAGAAAGGCAAAATAAAAAGAGACAGAAAAACAGACGGTGAAAATTTAATATTGAAAACAACTCAATGTGGGAAAAGAAAGATACTAATTTTTTGACCTATAACTCTTCTCTTTGCCTGTGATACTCTATACCATGGAAAAAACCGTTAAAACACTTCTTCTTAATCCTTCCAAGCTTAACAACGATATCGAGCCCACAATAATCACAGGGCAAGCTGAGTGCTGTGGCGCCAGCAGCCAAAGGCCGAGACGACTTCACAAAAACAACAGACCCGAGAGGCTTCTTATATTAAAGAGAAAGAAAAAAAAACAGCAACACCTGTATTCTTAATATTGATCTCTTGAGAAAAACAATTAAGGTGAGTAACCGAAGGCACTTTATAAAGCTATGAGAGTGTGAGCTTTCTGTTTTTCTTTAAGAATCTACTATTATCTACGGTATACATTGAAACAAATTGCTTAGAACGTATTGATTCCGTGAAAGGTGAAACCAGTGTACTTATTGAAGAAAATAATTATTCTTAAAGCATGCGTCTATCATACTAAATTCGTGATTGTGGGTGTGTCATATTGAAATATGAACTATATATATATACACATATATAGTTTGAAGATAATATGCAATAATTGATAAGAGTGCTCAACTGTATATCAACTATATATATATATATATATATATATATATATATATAGTTTGAAGATAATATGCAATAATTGATAAAAGTGTTCAACTGTATATGAACTATATATATAGTTTGAAGATAATATGCAATAATTGATAAACGTGTTCAACTGTATATGAACTATATATATATAGTTTGAAGATAATATGCAATAACTGATAAGAGTGCTTAACTGTATAAGTAACAAACAGATGCAGCCTATGAATAGCAGAGAAATATTTCATTCTAAAAACAAAACCAAGCTTCAACAAAAGAAAAGAAATCTTTGGTATCACTATGGAGTAATGCATTAACAAATATGTGAGAAACCAGCTGATTCTGTACTTTCCAAAGGTACCTAGAGTTCTTACTAAACGTCTTTGAATTCAAACAAAAATTGTCAAGAGATGCACTGCCTTCTGGAAAAAATTTTGTTTTATGTGAAAGCATAATAAAGGACGTTTGAAAGGATCTAAAAGATGATTTTACTAAATTAGCTGAATATTGTAATTGAGAGCTATAGAGATTTTATTTATGAAGTAGATTTAAGAAAGTTTATAATTAATGATAATAATAATAATAATAATAATAATAATAATAATAATAATAATAATAATAATAATAATAATAATAATAATAATAATAATAATAATAATAATAATAATAATAATAATAATAATAATAATAATAATAATAATAATAATAATAATAATAATAATAATAATAATAATAATAATAATAATAATAATAATAATAATAATAATAATAATAATAATAATAATAATAATAATAATAATAATAATAATAATAATAATAATAATAATAATAATAATAATAATAATAATGATAATAATAATTATGTTAATAATATTCAGATTATTTCTGGAGCGCTCTCCAGACAAAAGTCACACTAAAGCGCGTATACGCGCATTCACAAAGAACATAACATGGAACAATTATATAACTACAAAACATGCAATCACAGAGTACTTATGCTTGTACATGGTTTACATTAGTTTTAACTAAGGAAGGTGGTCGAACAATTGCGTCTTCAGTAACTCCTATATTCCTTATTTTACCGCTATTTGTATTGCTTGTTTAAAGAAAGGAAGTAAGTTTCACGTATTGTTAACTTGAGCATCAAAACTCATAGCCACATGTTTTTTTTTTTTTATTTTCCTGGAAATTTTTTTACCTTACACCGTGCTGCCTGCTACTTTCTCATGTAGTAGATTCTCAAATAGTTCTAGCGACTGGGGTTTTTGGACCCCAACGCTTGATCTTTCTCTCTGCTGATCTCAAGCCAGCGATCCATATGCTCTCACACGCTTTGTGATCAGTGGTTCTCAAGCAATGAAGATTAATTTGACGACTGCTTTTAACTGGGTGTGTAAAGGTATTTTTTTTTTTTTTTTTTAAAGAACCGTCGTCGAAAAATCAATGAAACTTTTGCGGTGTTTTAATGCCATTATGTCTTTTATTGTTTTTTTTTTTGTTTTTTTTTAAGAATTTAATGTATTGCCCTCGAAATAATTATTTATGATGATCTCGAAACACAAATTGTTCGAAATTTAAATCTTGATTTATAGCTAGATCTAGTCCTAATGGGTCTACTGTAAGAGCTTCGGATCCTGGGAAATATGGAACTCCTGATTCTCTTAGAAAAACTCGTGAAGTAATGACAACCGAGCCCAAACTCTTCACCTTGTGTACCTGGGACGCGATTGCATTTTCTCTCTCTCTCTCTCTCTCTCTCTCTCTTTCTCTCTCTTCTCTCTTCTCTCTCTCTTCTGTCTCTCTGTCTTTCTCTCTCACTCTCTCTCTTCTCTTTCTCTCTCTCTCCTCTCTCTCTAATCTCTCTCTCTCTCTCTCTCTCTCCCCCTCTCTCTCTCTTTACCACCCCACCCCCCCCCACACCCCAAAAAAAAAAAAAAAAAAGCTGCGTTAGAAGATGAACCTAGTACCGCCGGTGGCTGCATTGATCCACAGGGACCATCTTCGCGGGTTCTAGCCCCACATGGTTGGGACTTGGGTCGAACCCTGCCCGGCGGGGCTGCAGAGTTAAAGCCCCCGCCCATTTATTCACAGGATGGTTGGGACTTGGGTCGAACCCTGCCCGACGGGACTGCAGAGTTAAAGCGTCCGCCGGTTTATTCACAGGATGGTTGGGACTTTGGTCGAACCCTGCCCGACAGGACTGCAGAGTTAAAGCGTCCGCCCATTTATTCACAGGATGGTTGGGACTTGGGTCGAACCCTGCCCGACGGGGCTGCAGAGTTAAAGCGTCCGCCCATTTATTCACAGGATGGTTGGGACTTGGGTCGAACCCTGCCCGACGGGACTGCAGAGTTAAAGCGTCCGCCCATTTATTCACAGGATGGTTGGGACTTGGATCGAACCCTGCCCGACAGGACTGCAGAGTTAAAGCGTCCGCCCATTTATTCACAGGATGGTTGGGACGTGGGTCGAACCCTGCCCGACGGGGCTGCAGAGTTAAAGCGTCCGCCCATTTATTCACAGGATGGTTGGGACGTGGGTCGAACCCTGCCCGACGGGGCTTCAGTTTTGATATCAGACCTGAGATCACTGTGTTGAACGGCTCTATCAAGCAACAATCAAACAACGAAACAGAAACAGTTGAAATCTTTTTTGAAATTAGTACTGGGTGGCATTTTACATAAACTCTAATTCGTCATTCACCCCCCCCCCAAAACACACACAAAAATAGGAAAAAAATATACCTAGGTCACTTTAAACATTATTTTATTAGGGTCTAATAAAATCACCCCCCCCCCCCCCCAGAAAAAAAATATTTTGCAATCAGTGGGAAAACGGAGAACTATTTCTTTGTAGCAAAAGATTACGCCAGCGAACCATGTACTTCCGCCACGATTTTTGTCACCTTTTATCCACAAAAAGAAAGAGTCCAGGATAAATAACGCTATGAATGGATATAGAATTTGGCCGAACTTAATAATTATTGACAACAAGGGGTTTTGAAGTGATAATGCTTTTAGTCACCAAATTCACCCATAAGAGAATTCGTGCAAAGAAAGAGATTCTAAAAAGGTCAGGTAATAACTCTTACAGAACCTCTCCTCATCCCCCGAAAAAAAAACAAGAACAAAAAACAAAACAAAACAAAACAAACACAAAAATAAGAATTTAAATAGATAAAAACAAAACTAAGTTAACAAAAAGGACACACTTTTACCAAGCAAATAATTTTTATCAACTTGATGTTCTGTCCGGTCTTTTAATATATCCGACAACATTACAAAATAATAATATATACGATACAATAATGTCAAACAAAACACTTTTTGTGTATCCACTTCATAAATAATAAACAAAAACAATATAGTTCTAACTGACATCATATATCAAATAATTATAGTTATCTGATTTTGTAAAACTCAAATTTATCATTTTACAGAGCCGACCTCTTAATTTCATCCAATGAAAAAATTCTTCACTTTCATTCTCTGCACTCAGGCCGGTAGCAGCTGCTAGTCTCCTCGCCATGTTGACGGTAAAGAGCCATACCTAGCAATCAAAATTAGATCTAGATCTAGATTCTGGATCTTGTCGCAAAAAAGCAGCCCTCAAAACATTAAAAAGTTTAACTTATCAGAGTTGATCCTTTCGAAAAATTCTCAAAATATTAAATGGATGTTTTTCCGTTGAAAAATAAATGATATTTTGAAGGTTTTGTTGAACCTGATTGTAAAATGCGAACACGGAAGGTCAAGCCCCTGTTGCTAGACTTCTTCCATCGTGGGTGCCAAGTTACGGCATGCTATGTTATGTTAGTTCCGTGTCCTATCAGCCCTTTTAAACATTCGTTATCTTGTAAATAAATGAGAAGCTATGATATGCCGGGAAGCTGCACACCTTTTACGCAGCGTTTTTTCGGGAATTCATAACCTTTTAACAAATATTTCGGGGAAAATTCAAAAAGATAAGAAAATGATTCTCATAGTGTATAGCGTATATTAAAATGTCAGTCTTTTTTTAAGCGCACTTTATTCAATTGGCAGATATGATTCTAGCCTTTAAAGAGCATCCAGTTTGAAATCATCTAAAGATCAATTGTTATGTTTTATTGGTCCTATTGTGAAATTTTCAAATGAGCAGGAGACAGACCTTTATATAAAATCGTTCAAGAATGAAATATTTTATATATGAAACACACTGTTGTATATGGTGATGAAATTTAATATCGGAATCTAAAAATATTATTATTATTATTATTATTATTATTTTTATTATTATTATTATTATTATTATTATTATTATTATTATTATTATTATTATTATCATTATTATTTTTTTTTTCTTTTTGTATTAACTTTTTTCTCCCAATAATAAAAAAGAACTTTGAACTTTTTTTTACAATGCCTCTGAATTCAGGAAAAGTTATGAAGAAGGAGATTGACTGATACAAAGAGTTAAAACTGAGGAAGGGGGGAGAGGGGAGAGAAAGAGAGAGAGAGAGAGAGAGAGAGAGAGAGAGAGAGAGAGAGAGAGAGAGAGAGAGAGAGAGAGAGAGAGAGAGAGAGACAGACAGACAGACAGACAGACAGACAGACAGAGACAGAGAAAGGCAAAGAGAGACAGAGAGGCAGAGAGAGAAAGAGAGAGACATTGAGTGAAAGAGAGAGAGTGGGAGGCAGAGAAGGAGGCAGAGAAAGACAGAGACAGAAAAAGACAGAGAGAGAGAGAGAGAGAGAGAGAGAGAGAGAGACAGAGACAGACAGACAGACAGACAGACAGACAGATAGACAGACAGACAGACAGAAACAGAGACAGAGAGGGAGAAAGAGACAGAGAGAGAAAGAAAGAAAGACAGCGAGAGATAGATACAGGCAGACAAAGACTGACAAAGACAGAAAGAGACAGAGAGAGACACGCACACGCAGACAGACAGAGACTACATATATGAATCAAGTATGCGTTCTTGTTCTTCAATATATTATATTCTTTAAGAACCAGTATACAAATTTTCTCCGGATAAAGCCCTGAAGAAACCAACAGAGAAGATCAATAGCGGATTTCAGAATGTCCGCTGTCCGTGTCAGATGATGACAGTTGACTCTGATATTGCAAACCGACAAATAATTATAACTCAGCAGTTCGAGTTAATGCTTGTTTCACACGATCACACCCATCGCTGTTCTCTTCAAAACCTGTTTCACACGATCACTCTCATATCTGTTCTCTTTAATACCTGTTTCACACGATCACGCCTATCGCTATTCTCTCCAATACCTGTTTCACAGCATCACGCCTAACTCTGTTCTCACCAATACCTGTTTCACACCATCACGCACATCGCTGTTCTTTCCAATATCTGATTCACATGATCATGCCTATCGCTGTTCTCTCCAATACCTGTTTCGCACGATCACGCTCGTCACTGTTCTCTCCAATACCTGTTTCGCACGATCACGCCCATCGCTGTTCTCTTCAATACCTGTTTCACACCATCACGCCCATCGCTGTTCTTTCCAATACCTGATTCACATGATCACCTCCATCGCTGTTCTCTGCAATACCTGTTTCACACGATCACGCTCATCGCTGTTCTCTGCAATACCTGTTTCACACCATAACGCATATCGCTGTTCTTGACAATAACTGATTCACTCGATCATACTTTCTACTTGCAGAGCAAGAGTTCCGCCTTGCAGACGATGAATCCACGGTCCGTACTAAAAATTAGGACATACATTTTGAATAAAATTTCGTTGCTACTATTTATTTAAATTGTGCAACCTAATACTGATAATTTAAAGGGTTTGTAATTTTTTGTTTGGCATGAGTCGTGGTCATATTTTAACAGACTGAATATTTTCATTGATTTGATAGCAATAAATGTGCGGTTGGTTGGCTTGTTTTATAGGGCGAGATCTCAATACTTTCTCCGCTCCTCCCTCTTTAAATTAAAGCAGTGAAATTAAATACGGAGGGCATAAAGTTTTTACTGGGAGTTAGTAAGATAAACTTGCTTTATGCTTTTTTCATTAAACAACATTAACAAAACAATAAAAAGCTGAAGATATGAAAAACTTAAATACATTGAATACACCTATATTTATATTTATCATATATAAAAAATTAATATAAGTGATATATATATATATATGTAAATATATATATATATATATATATATATATATATATATCACGTAAATACGTAAATTAATTTTTTTCGTAAGTTTATTCGTAAAACAATTTTTTTGAAAAGAGAAAACGTAAAAAAACAATCTGAATCTGATCCAGTCGGCAGGTACTAATAAATATCAGAAAGCCGTACTACTACATCCTTTCTGACCCTCTCGTAGACTGCTTGAAGCCATCTGAATGGGAAGGTTTTGACTCTAGTGAATTATCACGGTAACATAAGATTAAGAACACTCCCCGTAAATCACTTCCGGTTTTCCGGGCCTGTTGGGATTTTTCTATCCTCTGCACATCCGGTTCTTTCAGCTCTTGAAAGTAGTTCAAGTGACATCTATGTTAGTGCACTATATATATATATATATATATATATATATATATATATATATATATTTTTTTTTTTTTTTTTTAAACATTTAAACATGAAGTATTAAAGTAGAGTGTTGAATAAATCGGGTTGTCACAGCACGGATTTCTCCCGCACGATTGCAGCTCTGTTCACAGATCCTCTTCTAGATCTTCCGAACAAGGCGTTGATTAGCAGCAAATTGTGCCTTTGGGAAATAATGTCTTACTTTATCTTTACATTATATTTTTAATTCCAGGGCTGAAAAATAAAACCTCGTTGGGTGATTCGAAAGGGGTTTATGATTCTATAGTCTAATAATGATTATTAATACAGCTAGCTTTCTTTCCTCTGCCTTCGATTGCGGGTTGGATGTCATAGATAAATATATTAACAGGCAGTGTGGAAATATATTTGCATGTATTCAGTGCGTCAAAGTGAAATACAATCCATAAAAGGATAGTGGTTGTAAGGTATTTAGGTATACTCCGCTTATTTATTTAAGTCTATAAAAAGAAAACGTTAAAAGTAGGCTCCTGCAAGTCAGGACATGTTATTTTTTGTCAACAATGTAGAGTGGAAAAAGGATGGGAGAAGAGGAGTGGGTGAGTGGGAAAAGGGGGGAGGAAGAGAGAGAGAGAGAGAGAGAGAGAGAGAGAGAGAGAGAGAGAGAGAGAGAGAGAGAGAGACAGACAGACAGACAGAGAGAGAGACAGACAGACAGAGAGAGAGAGAGAGAGACAGACAGACAGACAGAGAGAGAAAGAGAGCTAGAGAGAGAGGGAGGGAGAGAAAAAAGGAGTTGGATATTTATTAAATTAGCTCATAGCTCTAACATCCCTGACATCAGAACCGTTCCAAAACTAAGATACCATTTCTTAAATTTCATTTATGCTTCTTCATTTTCAATTTGAGAACCTTTGTTCTTTGAAGTCAACAAAATTATTCTCCTGCAGCATAATAAATGTTTTAAGAATCCATAAATAAATTTGGTTTTTACAAAATTAGGTCAGAACTCCTTATTCCTATAAGCCTGACACCAGATCCGCTCCAAAAACACCGATATAATTCTTTATTTTGTTTAGGTATCTACATCGCCAGTTTGACACTCTTTATTTCTTGAATTCAACATACTATAGGTCGCTTTATTACTCTCTTTTAAACGCTTTTCAAAGATAACAAATCCATACTATTTTGCTAACTACTCGTATTACACACTTTGGATAAAAGCATCGGTGCTATTTAGTTTTCAAGGCACAAACTTGATTTATACATATGAACGGAAACTACTTTGACGAGGGCAGATCTTAAGGGGATAGAAAAGAGGCTCAAAAACAAGACTTTACCTCGGATACCAAAAGATTTCGGGCCTTAATGGGACTTAAATATGAGATCTATACCCTTTAGGGCGAAGAATAGAAACAAGAGGGAAACCGCAAGCTTTGGCTAACTTTTAAGAGTGGAACTCTTCGGTAATGAAATTAGCAAAGATGGGTCTGTGTAAGTGATCACACAAGCAGGTTGCGACGTAAGCAGTAAGTTGATAACGGGGACGTAGGTGGCTAGAAAAGTCCGATGTACTCACGGCCGTTTTTGTTAGTTCTTTAGACAGACAGGCATTGTGGGCGGTTCATCGTTAACGACTCATAGAGAGAGAGACAGACAGACAGACAGACAGATAGAAAGACAGACAGAAAGAGTTCTGCATGTTTGCGTTATTTTTTACGCACTCGATGCAGTTTTCTGAGCACTCTGAGACAACTCCGTTATAATCAAGTAGCAGTTGAGCCTTGTTCAACATCGTCAATGTCCCACTGCGATCCAGATTACCCTGTAAATGATATTAATAATATATATATATAGATATAGAAGATCTTACCATAAATTCTCTTCATAATATCTATGAAAAGCTCCCACAGTTGAGCACTCTTATCATTTATTCCAACCTATCTTTTAACTACATATATATATATATATATATATATATATATATATATATATATATATATATATAGATAGATAGATATAGAAAATCTTACCTTAAATTCTCTGCATACTTCACTTGTATTTCAAGCGGAGGACAAAGGTGTCGCGAAGAGAGCGGAGGACAGGCGACACCTTTGTCCTCCGCTTGAAACACAAGTGTAGTATGCAGAGAATTTAAGGTAAGATCTTCTATATCTATGAAATGCTCGCACAGTTGAGCACTCTTATAAATTATTCCAACTTATCTTCAAACTTATATATATATATATATATATTATGTATAGATATTTCCGATTCAATACAGATGTTTCTTTACCAATTTGAAATCCCAAATTGAATATTTACATGGCTGCTGTAACCTCATACCATGTCTCGTTATCCATGTACCATTTTATGCGCTTTTCAATATCTGTATGTTTGCAAATACAAATTATAATCATGCACTACAATGCTCATTGCCTAAAGCTCTGTACATATCACATAAGATTAGATATACCGATATGTAATGTATACAACCAAGCAATTTTCAATATCTACGAAGAATATTTTCTATTATGTAAAAACATTCGAATTGTAACCTTGTAAACAGTTTTTGATCTTGTCCATTTCTTTATATGCGAAATAAATTGTGTCTCTCAAAGTCTCATGGTACCTCAGAGTGAAATGAGGATGGCAAGTTGAAATTGCAGTAACAATTGAGGCTTAGTGGGTGATGATTCTCTCTAGTTTTGACAATCAGTTGTTAGGAACAGTGTAGTAATATGCCTACCCTATCCCTCCTATCATTAAAACATTTTTTCTACGCTGCCGACATTTTATGATATATATAATGTAGTGACAAGGCTTTTAGCTAGCACTAGATTGACACACTCACAACTGTGATGGGTGAAAGTGTGTAACTGGGCACAGCAGGTGTGTATCTCATACTGCCACTCCATTCCTGAAAATAAATCTTCAATCCTTAAAATTGGAAACGATCATCACCTCACACATAAACCTCCATTGTTTTCACAAACATCATAGTATGAAAATAATATTCCAACAATAATTCGTTCCTCCCTCCAAATGAACATCAATCTTTTAGAGAATCTAATACTTTTCCTCACTCATCTACTCTGACTTTCTGATTTGACTGTTGGACCATCCAACTCCTCTCTTTAAATCCCAGCATCTCATTTGTTTTGCGTCAAAATTCCCTTCCTTGCAACGGTATCTGTGCATCAATATCAGGCCTTGCCTCACCTTTAGCTCTGCCAGTCCGGAGCCTGTGTATTTCAGGAGTTGGAATCCTCTGTTGGCCTCTCGCTGTATAAACTTGAATAACTGCGAAGAGATGTCTACAAACTCCATAGTGTCCATGTGAGCCATGATTCTTGCCTGAGCATCAGAAGCGTTGACAAAGTTGGTGCACAGTCCCATATAGTTATCTCCACATTTTTCTTTAAGGGTCCTGTGAACAGCCTCTCCCAAAGCATACACTGCATTGATTGTTGACAAAGTCCAGATGTCCTGTTCCCAGTCCACATAGGTCAAAATGGAGCTGAGAACGATACATTTAAGACATTCTTCAGTAGTGCAATTTTTTTTTTACTAAGAGACAATTTTAAATTCCTCTAAGAAGATGGACATTAAAAGTAGTTTAAAATCTTACATAAAAACTTTATCAGCTAAAAATAAAAAGTGTAAATTGTAATTCCATTAAACAGGAAGGTATTCCTTTTCTTAATTTTTTTCGTTTCGAGTCAAAGTAATTGCTTTCAGCACTAATCTTAATACAAATTTATAATTTAAGAAAACCAAAATTCATTTTCAAATCGAGTAATTTATAGTTAAACTTGAAGTCTTCCATTTCCACAAATGTGTAGCCTTTATTTTACATATCAAACATACTTTCTTTTTTTTTATTTACCTGCCATGACAATCCCTCCCTTTAGTGAATGATCCAGGAAGATTGCAGTCCAAAAGCTCTTCGTATATTGCCTCAAACCATGGATTGTCTGAAGTCTGTGGGGATGTCATATTCAAGTATGAAATAAACTCTTGAATAGTTGGGCTGTCAAGGGCAAAAGTTACAGAATCTGCTATAACGTCTTTCTTACGTTGAGCAATTCGACCCCATGGGCGGTTAGCGACAAAGATGTATTTCTTTAAAATCTTATCCGCCTTAGCTTGGAGAAAGTCTTCAACATAACGATCTGGATCAGCAAACACAGCCACAATCTGTGAATTGAAAAAAAAATTACTGTTTGATGACCAATAAAAACAAGCGTAAAATCATAAATGTCGGTAGCTGTACACGGGAATTGCTTAATTATTCCAAACTTTCTCAGAGACTCTTTAACAGGGTAAGATGCTAGCAGACTATCAAATTAACAAACCAAGAGAATAAAAACAGTTTCAGAATGAAATGCTCCTATACATGAATACAGCATATTACATTCAAAATCAGTTGTGAAAGGCGACTGAAAATAGCTTCTCCCAAATATAAATAAAAAGGATTCCATACTTAATTAATTGATATCACTTGGAGTTTTGTTAAAAATAAAATTCTCACATGTTTATCCAGTTAAAAAAAAAAAACAAAAAAGGAAAAAACAGTTTCAGTACCACTATTCAATACAGTCCTCAATATATGTTAACCAGTTTGCCCTGATCCATAAGTGCCTTATAAGCTAATGTTCTAGGTTTTAACTTTTTTCTCACCTTCCCAATCACTTTTAGATAGGTTAACTAATATTTTTAAATTGTTGCTCCTTAAGTCTCTCTCAAAGTCTTTTAGGGTATAACACTAACTAAGGAACTAATAAAACTAAATAAAATAGCAATACTTCACAAAAGTAAGAAACAAATTCATCTCTCACGATTAATTACTAAGCAAAATGGGGTTACGTACATTCTGTCAATCTTAATCTAAATTTGACAAAGACTAAAATTTAAAATTTTTTTACAACATTAAAATAAGACCTGCTTCAGCTATAATTCAAACTGTAGAGTCAGAGACTTTCAAAAATATCCTGCGGCATATTTTGTGGGTTGACCATTTTCCTCTTTTAATTTTACACGTATAAAAATAATCATAATAAATTATTAAGCCAATGTGATGTGCACCAGAGAGATTTTAAGGTATCTGCAAAGTACTTTCACATTGAGAAATAATGAAATATGATCAATAATCTACAACAATGAAACATAAGAGTTTACTCTATCATTGTCTAACCTGAGTTTTCCCATTGTTGATAGCATCCGATATAACTTCCATGGTTCCATCTGTTTCAAACTCGTATGATGCAGTCACGCAGATCCCAAAGCCAGCAAGCAGCTCACGGAAGTAGTCCCTAGACTCTCGGCTTGCTGTATCCGGAGCATTAAGAGAGATGACGTACCTCCACCCCATCTCCCGCACAAAATGCGCCATGCCCTGAACCGCCACTGAGTCTGACGGGATGGTGCGGAAGAAAGTGGAGTACTCCATTTTATCATTGAGCGTCATGCTTGTTGCACCAGGAGATACAATCATCATATCTAGGATCTTGACCAGTGAGACAGCGTCCACTGTAGTTTGACTGTCGTAGGTAATCCACGAGATAAGGTCGTTTATCATAAATTGCCTCATGTGACCAGTAGAGTGAATCTCCATACCAGTATGAACACGGTTAATGATGGCCGAAGCCCTTGATGGATTGCTGCAACCGTCAAATGACAGACCACCCAGGGTGACTCCATTCAGCCTCACGTTTGCCGCACCTGAATTGATGCGCTGTAGAGCAAAGTTGAAAACTTCCGTGTAAAGCGCGCCATTTCTTGTCCTTAGTTCACCGCAGTCGAAAGGTCCAGTTCCTTTGTAGTGCACATCAAAGATGGCTGCAATGACAACATCCCCTGGGACGTACCAGTAGTCAAGATAATTAAAAGTGTAAAGGCAAGAAAGGCAGGGCGCAGGGCAAGTGGTTTCCATTGTACTCATGGGGATGACAGCAAGGTTCAATGATTTTGTCCATGGGTTAACTTCACCAATCTAAGGAAAAGAGAAAAAAAAATAATAAAGAAATAAAAAAAAATTCAAATATTGAGTTGATAAAATTAAAAAAAATATCATTATCCTTCAGCATAGATATGATTTAATCAAAAAGTAAGTCAAACTTTCTAATACCTTTAAAACACAAGATGTGGTATATGCTAGATATTTGGGACAACACTAAAACTCAAAGGGTGCCTATCAGACCCAAAAATAAATAAAGAAAGTTTTGTGAAAAAATGCACCAGAGAAACTGGAAAGGGTTAAATAAATTGTAACCATAACTTTTGCTAGAAAGATATTCCCAAAATACTTTTTTTTTTAATCTAGGGAGTTTAAGCACCAGCCCCTTTTCAAATCTGAATAAAGAAATCTTACAACATACAAATTACAGCAATCAGTATGGGACCCAATAAACAGTCCTGCAGTAGGAGTCTTTAAAATTATCGACACAAGCTGGAGTGTACGCAATAAGGTACATGAATGAACTATCTTTAAGGATAGAGGGAAAATCAATCAAAAGCAAGAAAAGTAAAAAAGTGATAGATATTCAGTGAGAAATGCAAACAAAAAAAATTACAGAAAAAATATAAGGAAACTGTAAGATAGCTCGCCAGTGAACATTAAAGCACCTAGATAGAATTTTACTGTAGTTAACTCCAACCTTCAAAACTCAAAATACAAATTCGTCTTCTCCTTATCTGGTAGCAACGCAACTGGCCCAGGTCTGCAACTTCTGTTGATATATCTATCCCCAGCAGACCCCATAGGATGCTAAATATTTCTTATCTTCGTTATCTATCACCAGTAGACCCCGTAGGATGCTAAATAGTTCTTATCTTCGTTATCTATCACCAGTAGACCCCGTAGGATGCTAAATAGTTCTTATCTTCGCTATATATCACTAGTAGACCCCGTAGGATGCTAAATAGTTCTTATCTTCGTTATCTATCACCAGTAGACCCCGTAGGATGCTAAATAGTTCTTATCTTCGCTATATATCACTAGTAGACCCCGTAGGATGCTAAATAGTTCTTATCTTCGTTATCTATCACTAGTAGACCCCGTAGGATGCTAAATAGTTCTTATCTTCGTTATCTATCACTAGTAGACCCCGTAGGATGCTAAATAGTTCTTATCTTCGTTATCTATCACCAGTAGACCCCGTAGGATGCTAAATAGTTCTTATCTTCGCTATATATCACTAGTAGACCCCATAGGATGCTAAATTGTTCTTATCTCCGCTATATATCACCAGTAGACCCCATAGGATGCTAAATTGTTCTTATCTCCGCTATATATCACTAGTAGACCCCGTAGGATGCTAAATTGTTCTTATCTCCGCTATATATCACTAGTAGACCCCGTAGGATGCTAAATTGTTCTTATCTCCGCTATATATCACTAGTAGACCCCGTAGGATGCTAAATTGTTCTTATCTTCGTTATCTATCACCAGTAGACCCCGTAGGATGCTAAATAGTTCTTATCTTCGCTATATATCACTAGTAGACCCCATAGGATGCTAAATAGTTCTTATCTTCGTTATCTATCACCAGTAGACCCCGTAGGATGCTAAATAGTTCTTATCTTCGTTATCTATCACTAGTAGACCCCGTAGGATGCTAAATTGTTCTTATCTTCGCTATATATCACTAGTAGACCCCATAGGATGCTAAATTGTTCTTATCTCCGCTATCTATCACTAGTCTAGCATAATTATGTTACAACACTTCCACTACATTTTTTCCCCTTTTCATTCTTCTAGTAGGTCACCTCTGTAAAGCTGTTCTTCATTGGCGGCCTGGTGTCATAATCATAGCGGTTGACTACAAAAGGCAAGGCAGCAGAGTTCCCGTGGAAACTGAACTGAACTGCAGGTTGTGTGTCCTCTATTGGGAAGTTGGCCTGCTTGATGTGCTCCAACAACACCTCGCTCCGATTGAAGGCAGTCAGAAAACTTGCGCACATCGTGTTATAGTTGACACCGCAGTAGCGGATCAAAGTTGCGTCTAGACCATGGGCAATGGCATAAACTGAGTTAATCACACTTTTCACCTGAAAAAAAAATAAGAACAATCTTTCATTATTTGAGTGCAGGACTTGAGAGTCAATTCATCTTGAAAAATGCTGTGTTCAACCTGGATATGTCGAAGCATGCAATGGAATTGAATTTGGGATTCTCACCAAAATGTTTTCAGGTTGAATTCAACGTCAATTTGACCTTTCAGTGAGTTTTTATTCAATCTTGATTTCTTGTTTCATGATTCCAAGAACTCCATTTTGTAAAGTTTATCTTAGATATGAGCTCTGTAGAAATTTTCTGAATAATAAATAATCTCTGATGTTTATACAAATAGATACAGGCAATTTTCCTGTTACCTGATGCATGAGATGAAAGTGGCTCCCATCAGTGATCGAATGACTGACGTCACACTGGCTCATGGTACCAGAAGAGCCAGTCAGAGAACAATTATGAACCATCTGGAACCACTCTCCAAACCATGGGTTTGCGTGGTGTGTTGACACATTCAGTCCCTTTAGGTATGTCTCGAAGCTTGTCAAGTTGGAGTATGCATAGCTGCAAGATTATAAGGAAACATAGACAGTGAGCTTCAATTTACTCTGAAATTTATCGTGAAAAAGACAGAACAGGAAGACAATGAAAGTTGTACCTGAAAAAACTAGAAATTGATGACATATTTAAGGGCGAGCACAATTAATTTTGACCATGGAAGTGCTGGTAAGTGGTAGGTGAAAAATAAGAGTAGAGAGAGTGGTTCTGAGGTGTTCATAATTCTGGAGATTAAATAAAAAAATCAAGGAGGCAAAGTTTACCCTAAAAGTATTGTAAGGTTAAAGACAGAGCAGGAAGAGAATGAAAGTTGCTCCTGAAAAAAAAAGTAATTGGTAGGTAAAAACGAGCACATTTAACTTTGACCATAGAAATAGCTGCTAAGTGGAAGGTGAAAGATAAAAGTAGAGAGGTGTTCGTAATTCTGAAGATTGAAACAACAAAATCAGAAGGCAAAGTTTACCCTAAAAGTATTGTTAATAGGTAGATCACAGAGAGAGAGAGAGAGAGAGAGAGAGAGAGAGAGAGAGAGAGAGAGAGAGAGAGAGAGAGAGAGAGAGAGAGAGAGAGAGAGAGAGAGAGAGAGAGAGAGAGAGAGAGTTGAAAAAAAAGGTTGCATATCTTTGAACCAGAAAGTCCTGATAAACATGCAGTTTAGAGTCAGAACAAATAACAGTAGACTCTTGACAACCCCCCCCCCCCCCCAAAAAAAAAAAAAAAAAAAAAAAAAAGATAAAAAGTCTTGGTAAGTGTAAGAATAATGACTTCAAGGAACCTAATGGTGACAGTAAATCATAAGTTGAAGCAAAAAAAAAAAATTAAACTTAATGCAAAACTTATCTTGCAAACAGCCAATAACATGAAAATTGAGATGAAAAACAGCTTCTGATATGTTTGTTTGAAATTCAATTATAGAATTAATGCTTTCTGAAAACTGACTTTTGTCACATTCAACTTGTTAGAAATAGTCTCAACATATCTTTTTTCTGGAAAGACTTTTATCAGAGCTCAATAAAAATGAAGACCAAACATTGAGTGTTCATCATTAGAGCCATTTGCATGATACATTCTCATCTGAAGATTAGCCATGTTGAAGAACATAAAAAAAGCTTGTTTTATCTATTGACTATATTCTATTTTATTCTACACTTTCAATCACATAGATTTGGAAAAGGAAAGCCTTTGGAGAGAAACTTTTAAGACTACAAATGAACAGAGTCGTGGCAAACTGAGATACATCATTCTGTTTATTTTCAGAAGATAATCTTTTGCCATGATAAGCTGTTTGTGCCTGTTTAATCTTGTCAAAAAAAGGCACCCCCCCACACACATACACACATTTTACTGTAGCACCCCCACCTATTTCTGAAACAGAATGTGATCATTTTTTGCGTTTTGCAGCAACTTTGTAAGGAAAAAGTGAAGAGGAGAAGAAAAGAAGATAATGTCTTACCTGAGAGAGACTGCCATATTGGCTTCTGATTCAAACCCTCTCACGACAGAGGCATCTTTGGCCATGCGGGTGGTAGCAATGAGTGAGAAAGTGTTACCAATCACAATGTTTCCGTTTCGAGTCAGCCCTTCAAACAGACGTCGATAGCCCATTGTATCCAGAAGAGCCACCACTGGATGAGTATCAGGATTGAGATTGACACCTCTCAGAGCCCTGTCCACATGCTCTGCCGTTTGACCTATGTTGTGCTTGGCTACGATACAGATCCCTTCTCTCGCAGCCAAGTCGCGGAATATCATCTCAGCATCATGAGAGTATGATACAGGGGAGACAAGGACCTGTGACAATAATGTGAAAAAAAAAGAGAGAGAACTCTGATTGACATAGTCTGTCTAGTGCAAAGAGATAGAACTTTAGAAGAGCACAATTTGGTCTCTAATTACAATGTTTAAAAGATGGAAGCATGGCTTTTGACGATCCATAGCCAGCAGAGAGAAAAATGCTTTACTTTGCCAAGCAAGAAATATAGCAGCAAACCTAGCCGGAAAACAAATGGCAAAGGCTTGAGATGTCATGTGTGTACTGCGATCAACAATTGAAGGGAAAACAAGATCAGCTGCAAACAGACCAAGTTTACATTGACATTAAACATTTGATTATAAAAATGCTTGCATAAGTATAGATTTCATGGATAGGAAGCTCCAAAATCATTGAGAAAAAAATCTCACCTGTACATGCATCCAGTTGAATTTCTTCAACATCAGAATGATGGCTTTGATCTCCTCTTGCAAGCTTGGCAAAGCGCTGACATAGTATGGATACATCATGGAGTTGTCTAGCTCAGAGCCGCCAGCCCTGTATCCAACCATAGGCCGGTTCAGATGGTTCATGGCATCCGCCAGGGGGGTGGTTACAGGAGAAGTGTACGCAGCAGTATACGCCTCAATCGTCAGTGGATCGAGAGTGTTACCTGCCATGTCCTTTATCATGAGGTCTCCTCTATGGAGCTGATGGTGTAGTGAGATAAGATCACAACATACAATGAACGTGGCAAATTCAAAATCAAATCTAAGAAGCACTTGTATGCAATGCTTATTATACATGGGCCCTTTTCATGTTGTAGGGTAATTGTTTGAAAATTAGATCCAAAAGCTTTCAAAAGCAAAAAACTTGGTTTAGATTCATGATTTACATTGCAGGTGCATGACAGCAGTGTGAATGTGGAAGATGAGAATCTGCTGCAACTCAATCTACAAAGAGGAGAGACAGGTGTATTAGTAGCTTACTTGTGCCAGGAATGCCTGTCCAAGAATGGAGCTACTACAGTCGTCGATGCCGAGACCACCCAGGCGAATATTGTGCAGTATGTTGTTATTGGAGTTCACCTGCTCCACCGCGTAGATCATTGCTTGAAGATACTGGTACTGGTTAGGTGACCTGGAGAAGACAATGAAAATAAGAAGCAATAATGGTCATATGATTATATTGGTACAGCTACTTCTGAAACTACTTGAGAAAGCTTTGCACCACAGGTTTGTGTGAGGCCAAGAGAATGAGAAAAGGGAGACTTAGAGGGCAGGAGAGAGAATGAGTAACTGAGAAGGAAGGGGAAAGAGAGAAAGAGAGAGAGAGAGAGAGAGAGAGAGAGAGAGAGAGAAAGAGAGAGAAAGAGAGAGAGAGAAAAAGAGAGAGAGAGAGGAAGACAGAGACATGAACATCTAATATCTAATTCTGAGACCATTGATATCAAATAATTGGCCTTTTTGTTCGTTTTATAGTTTTGGAGTTTCACAAGGAATCGAATAGATACAGGGCTTTCAGCAGTGACAAGGATGCCATTGCTTTCATTGTAATAACACAAACTCCACATGACTCAAACACCACATGACTCTGCTGGGTTTAGACTGAATGTGACTCAAACACCACATGAATCTGCTGGGTTTAGTCTGAATATGACTCAAACACTACATGACTCTGCTGGGTTTAGTCTTAATATGACTCAAGCACCACATGACTCTGCTGGGTTTAGTCTGAATATGACTCAAACACCACATGACTCTGCTGGGTTTAGTCTGAATATGACTCAAACACCACATGACTCTGCTGGGTTTAGTCTGAATATGACTCAAGCACCACATGACCATGATGGCAGTAGACTGAATATGACTCACACAATACATGACTCTGCTGGGAGTAGACTGAATATGACTCACACACCACATGACTCTGCTGGGTGTAGACTGAATATGGCTCAAACACCACATGACTCTGCTGGAAGTAGACGAATATGACTCAAACACCACTCTAAGAATTGAGTGCAAGACATCCTTATTGTCAGTGAAACCGCAAGAATATCATACGATGCAGTAAAGTGAAAGTATTTTCAACCTCAAAAATCAAATGAGAAAGATAATTGAAAGATAATTAAAAAAACAGGCTGGCTCCAAAGAGAATACGACCACAATATCAAGTACTTACAAGGCCTTTCCGCAGCTCAACCGTGAAGCTCCTGGTTCATGAAGAGAGAAGATACCATTGATGACTATATCACCTGGCTGGTAGTAGTAATTCATGTCGGCAGGCACTCCCAAGCAGACAGTGCATCCATTTGCAGGACAAGAAGATGGGGGAACAGGATCGAGGCGCACGTTACGGTACTGGTCGTACATAGCTAGAGCGCTGAGATCCAGGTTGAGCTGATTGCTAATGTAGCTCCCAATCTGTCAGAGACAATTTAAAAAGCGATTATCAATATTTGCCTCCAGAGCTCACAGAGAGGTTGTGAATGTGGATTGTGATTTTGATATCAATAGATAAGTTCTTTTTGCACGCATCATTTTGATCATCCCTTTGTAACAGCTGCATGTTCTCTATATTTTTTCCATATCCAGTTTTAATTTTTTTCTTACTTTTGCATTGTCATACTTTTTTTGCTTTCAGCCCTTTGCTTCAAGCAATTTGGAATTTTAAAGAAGAGCTCTTATAAAGATATCCATTGTTATTATTATTATTATTATTATTATAGCTATAATAACAAAAATAAAGGCAAGAAAGTGCAATCAGGTCACAAGTGTAATCATCGTAAATCATCTTGATTGAAATTTTTTTTGTCCACTCCCTATTCAGGCATACAGAACAATTGGTTGTGGAAAAAAAAGCATAAAAAGACAAAAAAAAAAAAAAAAAAGGATAAGTGAATCCTTCACTTACCCTCCTAAAGGCGAATACGCCCCCCGTGAGGGCATTTTTGTAGTTCCAAATAAAGTATGAAGGGTCTTCAATGTCTCCCTCAGCAGTGAAGCTCAGACGCTTTGCCTCTTTGTATGGCTCAACATTTGAGGAGGCCAGGCTAGGAACTCGCTCAGTTGTGGAAAAGGTAAAGTCCACCTAGATGCCATACAAAAACAAAAAAAAAACCCTGATCACAGTGACTTATTCTTAACAAATGAGTGGTGACAGTAAAAATTGCTACATGTGCACATTAACAGAAGTGTTTAAGCGTAGAGCTTATTATCCGAAAGCTGGTTTTACAAACACAGACATCGCAGCATTACTTTTTACTGACAACACTCATAACAAATTTCATTATAAGACAGCAAAACAGAAATATAGAACAAAAAAATTGCTTAAGAATGTAAGTTTTGAAATGAAAAAAAAAAGAAAGTACAAAAAATCGTTTTTTAAAACTACTTCCCTTGAGGACAATACAAAAGGCAAATCTATTTTCCTTTTGCTAGGATTATAAAGGTTGCAAAATAAAGAATAATAAACCAAATTATCCGTTAAGGTGAATCAGTTGATCAATGAAGTTTTCTTTTGTTTCACTTTTATTTTGTTATGATCGACAATACACTACGAAAATGTCATGATATCCTACATAAAAATAAAATCTATAACGTGACATACTTGATTTGTCTCAAAACAAGTCTTAATGAGTCTAATTACAGGAATTTGAATATGGAAAAAAAGCCATTAGTAGTAGCTAAAATCCTATTTCCAAACTTTCTTCAAAATACTAAAAATTTGATATTTTCTCTGCAAATACCGATAATTTCATGTAATTTTCATGACTCAGAAGCTGAGAAAAATGTGATGATCCAAATATAAAAACCTTTACATGTCATATATACCACAAACTGGGTGCAAGAGATTCCTTTGTTTACCATCTTAAGAAAGTCCTCGTAAAACTCTTTCCTGGTCATGTCTCTCAGAGCTTGACACATGCCTGAGACAACCCCACACTTGGTCATTTGAGCTGTGCGCAGGGCTCGAGCATATGCGAACACTGCCATCACAGCCGCCTCTACGTATTGGTCCTGCTGGTATTGGGCCCGCCTACTGGCCTCCCTCTCGTATTCATCCTTCCCAGAGAAAACAGTTGAGCAATCCCTGAGCAGGCAGCAAGAAGTTGAAGAACATTTGAGAGTTGAACAGTGATTTTTTCCCCCTCATCCAAAGTTCTTAAGCTAAATAGTTTTTAGTTCGATAAATAATCTGGAATGTTTTGAACGGTGTTGGCTGAGATTCATCAACTTAAGTGTTTGACCTTAAGTTGCTTCATTGAGTTATTTAGTTTAAATGACATAGAAAATAACAAACCTTTCGGTGAGTTTAGCTCCAATTAAGATTTTTGACTTTTTAGATAGAATATTTCCTCCACCCTCGGACCTTACTTTTTTTCTTTAAGGATTTTCTACGTTTTTTTTGGGGGGGGAAGAATCAAGGCTAATTTTACCTTTTCAACTCAAATGGTTATAAGCAATATACCTTTGACCAACAGAAGCCCCAAACTGGCAATTATAAGTTGATGCAAACCAGTCCTGGAACCAAGGGTTTTCTGGTGATGGGTTATTCTCATCAATCCGCACCCAGTGGTCCTCAAACTCCACTATAAAACGTGACCCCGCGGAGATTGATATTATACCTCGTTGGTAGATGGATGCTGCCTCAAACTGGGCATGCAATGGGAAGTCCACAAATAGCCACTGTAGTCGACCAGCATCTAGAGAACAATTATTGTTAGTGACTAGACTGTGACTTTTGCAGAAGATGAAAGATGTAAAGCCGAGAGATATCAGAGCAATGTACCTTGTTTCCTTTGAATCTCGATTATCTTTTAAAGCCTTTTATAGAATTTTTTTACTTCCAGACAAAGACCTTCTAAGTAATAAAAAAAATAAAAAAAATTTCTAAGGCAAGAAACATCAATATAATAATCTTATAAAACAAAAAAATAGTTTAAATGTTCATGCAACTGTGCAAATATGCATTGCATTCACTTCTGGTTCAACTCAATTATCCCGAGAGAAGTTAACAAAATGATTCATAAAGAAATGAATAAAAATCAATTCAAAAGTTTTACTTCTAAATAATAAACAAGCAATCATGTATAAAAATATTTTTTTAAGTAGTCAAAAAGAAGAAGAAAACAAAAACTGTACCCAGTTTACCATGCTGAGGCCTTATGCACATAATTTATTTTTATGCAATATATATTGACCAGTGGTCTGGGATTGGAAACTCACCTGGGACCAAGGGTGACAAAGAGTCCCTAAAAAGATTGCAACAGATTGTCTCACCTCAGGTGCCTCTGAAGCATTATGAGCTACAGAATGCAACAGCAGTGGCGGATTTTGCCCACAAAGAAAGCGACACTCTGTACCTAAGAAAAGCTGCTAATCAAGATATGAAACGTTAGCTGGCAGTACATTTACAGCCTGTTCTGAACTAGAACATTTTGCATATAGTAATAGAAATTTAAAGTGAAAGAAGAGGCATCCCCACCCCTCAACTTCCTTCCCCCCAAAAAATAAAAAAAAGCACAACCAATCATTTACCTGGTAAATTGTTATTGCCATGCTTAAGAAGTTCTTGTGCGTAGCTTGGTGATCCAAAAAAGATAACTCCGGCAAAACTATTTGAGTCTGAGTTGATATAGCGCAGAACACGCTGTAAAACAGCATTGGCCGTGCTCAGGTCTTTATCTTCTATCATGATTCCAGTTGTCAGGCAGATGTCTTTGGTGATGAGCTGTGCATGCAGCTTGGTATAGGCAGAGCTGCCATATGTGCCGGAATCATACACAATGATGATGCGATCCCAGTTCAACCTCTCAAGAATTGAAACAATGACCTGGAGAAAAAAAAAACACAATAATAATAATAATAATAATAATAATAATAATAATAATAATAATAATAATAATAATAATAATAATAATAATAATAATAATAAAAATAATAATAATAATAACAATAATAATAATAATAATAATAATAATAATAATAATAATAATAATAATAATAATAATAATAATAATAATAATAATAATAATAATAATAATAATAATGGAACTATGAACAAGTAAAGCTAAAGAGAAATAAGATAAATAAAGTTTTCAACTCACCTCCTGACTAATTAAGAAGAAAAAAGTTTTTTTTAATAGAAACAGAGAGAAAGAAAAATAAGAAACAATGAGAAAGGAAACAAGCAAAAGAATAAAAGAAGGTAGGGGGCGGGGAGAACAAATCATATCCAGAAATTAAATATAAAATATATTTATACTTAAAAAGAAGATGAGGACAGAAATGTCAAAAACAACCAACACCAACAAACCTGTATGAGGGGCCCATCTGGTGAAATAGTGCGCATAAAGTTGGTGTACATGCCTGGGGCTGTGAGCTGTTTTGCGGTTGCTTCGTACGATACAAGAGGAATATTGTAAGGCTGGCCTGCATCAGATACTAACATACTTGAGCCCGAAGTTGATGCTCCCAAAATGCCTTAAAAAAAAACAGAAACGAGGATAAAATACTCCTTGGTACTTGTCATCTGAAACTTTTCCCTGCGCATAGGCTAGAAGAATCTTGAGGTAACATTTCCCAAAAATTGCTGAACATTTTTGCAGAAATATTAAATTAGTCAAATTCCCTTCAAATGGAAATATAGTTTTTGCTCAGGGCAAAACAGTAATCTGACAAGAATGTAGAAAGAAGGTAAGAGAGCATAATCCATCTAGTAATATAAGAATGGTGCTCTTCAGTTAATACATTTTTAGTGTTTTTCATGCTACCTTACATTCCTCATTCAAATGACATGCTCACAGGTTTTCATCATGGATTTGCTTATTAAACCAACTTTCGTTCATATCATTTATTTGATAAATGACTTGCAAAAAAAAAAAAAGCTCTAAAAAGGAGTATAACAAGATAAAATTCACTATCAATGAAACTACAGCATCGGTTGGTATGTTTTGACTCACAAAATACAACTCATAAGCTTGAAAGATTGAGAGTTTGGAAAGGTCAATTTAAAAAGATAGAATAACAAGACATAAACAGTCAGGGCATTCACAAAGAGGAAAGGGGAAAACAGAATACAAGTTTTAGTTGGTGAAACAAACGGCATACAAAACATGAATAAATCAATGCAAATAATGAAAGGTAGAAAAACTGAACATACAAAACAGTTTTTTACGTTCTCTGTTAAAATCTAGCATAAAATGGAATAATAATAGAGGGAAAAAAATCATGAGTCAGCACATAAAAACTCACATATAGACAATTATTTTCGACAAAAGTCATAAAAACTAGATTTAGTTGATCTTTGCTGATCCGGCTGAAAATGAGGAGTTAAACAGCATACAAATGGCTTGACATTAGAAAGTTCAGAGGACAAAAAAGTTTATTCAGTTAAAACCATACCTAGAGTAAAATTATTAGGCAGGGATGAGCAGGTTATATCGCCCCAACCAGTCTCTGGGAAGATATCAGCAGCGGCTGCTAGTGCAGACATGTCATTCAGACAATAGTTTCTCATCTTTACTCCTGTGGAAGAAAAAAAAATTAAAGTTTTCTTCATTAAAGTTAAAGGCTCTACTACAAGATATTGCTCATGGATATGATATAAAGAATACCTGAGATGCTTTTTTAAAAACAAATAAACCCAATGAGTGATTTACTGTAACAAAAAAAAAATCTGTGCTATTTGCCAGGATAGAAACTGTGCATACTGAGCATAGTTTTGAAAAATTTTACTCACCCAAAGGGATTCCAGGCACATAATAGTCATCCAAAAATTCTGTCCAAATTTTTTCACCTTTTTTATTGAGCAGATCCAGCACCCAACGAATGGCCTCATAAGACTGCATGGCTGAAAAGAAATAACAAATGTAGAAGCTAAATTAAACAGTTTTGTTCAAGAAATTCTGATTTGAAATGACGAAAAAAAAATTCATTTATATCTAATGCAAGAATAAGCTATTGTATAAATAAAGGCCAATGCTGGTATTTAGATTGTATTGCATCTTGAAAATTGAGGTTGGAAATAAACAAAAATAAAATATGTAACTCTTTAGAGTTTAGTATTGGTTGGAATACTTGTATACAGTTCAGTTGATTAAAGATAATAAATTTAGTTACACTGATTCAGCTATTGTCATTGTAAGAAACTCTGAAAACTTATTTAGATCTGTACAAATACACATTACAAATAGCATTTAGATCACACTGCCTTTTAAAAATTGAGGTTTCAAAGAAACAAAAATTGAAAGAAACTCTGAAAACTGGACTGTAAAAATACACATTAATTATAGTATTTAGATCACACTGCTTTTTGAAAATGTAGGTTTTAAATAATTAAAAATAAAATATCTATCTCTTTAGAATTGGTTGTAATACTCGTATATAGTTCAATTGATTAAAAGTGACAAATAAGCAAAAGATAATAAAACTAGTTTAACTGATTCAGTTATTGTCATTGTAGGAAGCTCTGAAAAATGACCTGTACAAATACAGATCCAAAATAGTATTTAGACACATTGCCTTTTGAAAATTGAGGTTTCAACTTAACAAAAATAAACTTTCTAACTCTTAAGAGTAAGTCGTACACAGTTCAATTGATTAAAAGTGAAAGACAAGCATAAAAATAATGAAAACTGGTTTAACCTTAAGACAAAATTAGGTTTAAATTTTTTTTGAAACACAAAACATGAAAACAAGCTTTTTTTTATATAATATATATTTCAAGGAAATCATCAGCTTGTAAGTTTGCACTATCCATCCAGTGTGATGATAGGCCAGCACTATTATTTTGAGGACAACTTCAAATTGAGTGAAGCATGTAATAATTACTCGATCATTTAGGCCAATCTTTAAAGCCATCTATCAAAATACATCCATTGCATTATTCCTCGCTACCCAAATATATCCTTATTGGGTAAGCTTAGTAAAGAAAGACTCTTTATTATGAAAAATAAACTGAATGAATTGTTTTTAAAAAGTTTCGTGTCTTATAACTTAAGTGAATTATTTATAAAGAATAGCTCGTATTTTAGCGATAACAATCAAGGTCTTCCAAGGAATGGGTTAAAAATCCTTATTTGCAGATTAAAAAAAAATTAATTCCATACTATTTCACATTTTCAAATAAATTTCATCTTTTAGTATTAAATATGCCTTGACTTCCATTCTTTATGTTTATGTCATGACGTTTATGCCCTTTTACAAATAAATTTTTCTTACTCATTCTTGCCTTTTACTCCCATGTTAATTGGCTCTGAAGATATTTATATGAAGTTTTAGTATGTATTTATTTGTATTTATTTGTATTTATACCAAATTTTCATTTTATTCCCATGATTTCAACATCTTTTAACATTTTTTGTTCTCCAGTTACAATAAAAATAAAAATTTTCTTTCCTTTTTTTTTTTTTCCTAATTTGCTTTGTTTCATGTCTTTTTCTTTTTATATTTCATTAAGTGTTGTAATATTGTGAATAAAAATATGCTTTGAGAACATAAGATCAGCATGCAGACTTCATGTTTTTTTTAAATTTCCGAGTCTTTTCCTATGTAGTTGTGACCCGTAACAATTAAGACATTCAGGAAGTGATGTATAAGACTTGCAATCCTTTTTCCTGTTTAATTTTAGGCATGAGTCATTCAAGAGTCATGATCTACAGTAGATTTTATAAGGTTTTTCATGTAAGTTTTGTGTCCTGTTACAACTAAGATGGAAAGTTATGAGACACACTATTTGGACTAGACATATATCTCAAAATATAGGCCTAGATAATATTTGGATAATAGCTATAACTTTAATTGAACTTTCACAATGCGAGAAATTTCTTGCAAAAAAGGCATGGTCTTAGCACCTGTTTGAATAATTAATGCCCATGTAAAATTCTGTCTCATAAATTCATTGAACTGATCCTTATAGAGAATGCTCCCCTGACAAAACTTGCATGAAATATGATATTTCTCAACTGAAGAAACACCTGAAAAAATTTCAAGTTAATGATTCCAACCAAAAAGACTTGACCAACAAAGACAAGGCCAGACTTACATCCATCTGGCTTTCCACACCCATAGCCTCCAGTGCCAGGTGCATTTAAGGCAATAATACCGCCTAGCCAAGCCGCAGCGCCAGGCTGCACTGTTGCTGTCTGATCACGAGAACATGTCTGCTGACTTATGCTCTGCTGTGCCCAAGCAGGTCCACCTCCGAAAAGTGTTAAGAGAAAAGCGATGGCCACAGAAACCCATAGTCTTGAGAGTAGAAGAGCCATAGTGGTCCCCTGGTTAAGAAACAAGCGCAAGAGGGTGAGTAAGTAAGGGAGAGAGAGAGAGAGAGAGAGAGAGAGAGAGAGAGTGAGTGAGAGAGAGAGAAAGAGAATGAATGTGTAAAGATTATTATAATGCCAAAATTGAGACTTGTTTTAGTGCTATAAATAACTTAAGATTTGTAGTGCTGAAAAACCTGTGAAAACCTTATTCCTCATGAACTACATCAAGCAATTTTAAAATGAAATAAACAAACAAATAAGTGGGCCATTACAAGGACAATGCCAGTATAACAGCCGATCCACTTTCTAAAGGCCAAAAGAGTTTCCATTTTCAGATGCGGCATAAACTTTTGATCTTGTCTAAATAAATTTTGTTGTAAATCAAATATAAGCAATCATCTTAGAAAAGATAGGCCTAATAGATCTCTTGGGTTTAAAAAAGATTTGTAGAGTCTACACTTGGTCACCCTATTGAAGTACTTGAATGTAGATCTAGCTTTAAGTTACATGACTAAATAATGAGGTTTGCCTTCAAATTTGAACACCTCAAACTTCCAGCAGCATTGATCTCTTTTTGATCTGTGAATACAAATATGGTAGCTGATATGCTTCGACAATTTTGGTATTAACTTTAATCCGTTATTGATTATGTAACATTAAGTTTGATAAGCTGACTGAATTTATTCCAATATTTTCTCATTATAAATTTACGAACACAGGATGAAAAAAAGCTGATTTTGGATAGAACACTCCCAAACCCTTTCACCATATAGGAGAAACTCTTGCCAAACTTGATAAACAGTTCTTAGCTATAGATCTATCTAGACAAGTTTCAAATGGGCGCCTCGATCATTTGCCTTACTGAAAAAACCGTCTTGAGATCAAAAAGTTTTGCTCAATCTTACCAATATCTAACTCCAGAATTAGGCACCTATAGAAACTAGATCTATTAGGCTTGATCAATCTTTTCTGCGGTACAGACTTTAGATTGAGAAACTTTTTTTTTATAATCTTTATCTCATCCAAACGCTCTAGATTCTTACAAAGATCTAGAATCCAAATCTGTTTGCATCTATTGTATCTACTTACCTCATATAAGTTAGACCATCGGCCGGCTCTCGAAAACTTTGGTAGCAGCAGTTACACCCAGCCCCTCTTTTCTCTAACTCTGTGAGATGCACACCTTGGGAAGAATCAATCCTAAAATAGCATTCCATATTGTGTTGACAAAAGACTCTTTCCAGTAGGATGAGAGGATAAACCAGTCTGACAGGTTCTGGTTGGGCACCGTCGCAAACAAAAGCAAATTGATGAAGGGAAGCTGCTCTTATTAAAAACATGAAATTTAACAGAGTGCATTCCATTACGGCCTTAGCTGCTCTCTCTCTCTCTCTCTCTCTCTCTCTCTCTCTCTCTCTCTCTCTCTCTCTCTTTCTCCCTCCCTCTCTCTCTCTCTCTCTCTCTCGCTCTCTCTCTCTCTCTCTCTTTCTCCCTCCCTCTCTCTCTCTCTCTCTCCCTCTCTCTCTATCTCTCTCTCTCTCTCTCTATCTCTCTCTCTGTGTACTGAAGAAACCAAAATCGAAGGCGAAACGTTTTTAGTAATGTTAAATCTTTAGTTGTGTTTTTTTCTTCTTTATGTCCAGTAGTTATAAAGTTGTG
>JAWDGP010000230.1:15000-25000 GCA_033675545.1 Elysia crispata | reverse complement strand
TTATAATCACCAAGCTGTCCTCGAAGAGTGGTGTTTTTCCTTTTTCTATTTGGATTTTCTCTCTCTGACTGGGTCTCTGTCGGCCCCCCCCCCCCCCACCTCTCTCTATCTAAGTCTGAATCTCTCTCTGTCTCTTTCTCTTTGTTTTTCTGACTGTCTCTCCCTCTCGCAGTTTCTGTGTCTGTCTGTCTGTCTCTCTCTCTCAGTCTATGTGTCTGTCTGTCTGTCTGTCTCTGTGTCTGTTTCTTTCTTTCCATCTCTCTCTCTCTCTCTCTCTCTCTCTCTCTCTCAGTCTCTGTGTCTGCCTTTCTCCCCCTCAATGCCCCTGTCACTGTCTCTGTGTTTTTCTCTCTCCGGTTTCTCTCTTATGCCAAGCCAAAAAAAAAAAAAAGAGAGAGAGAGAGAGAGAGAGAGAGAGAGAGAGAGAGAGAGAGAGAGAGAGAGAGAGAGAGAGAGAGAGAGAGAGACATAAAAACAAAACAAAATTAACAAAAGAGGCGAAAAAAGTCTACTTTGAAAAGTTGATAACAGGCGTTTACGGCCGTTTTTTTTTTTTTTAACGTATTCTGAGCAGAGCGAAATCTAATTCACATAGCCGTGTACGTTGAGGCGTGACGCACTGGGAGGCCAGCTAGCGTAGGAGTCATTGCTCGTAAGCCATGAAAATAGCAGGCTTTAAAATAGATTATCACTAATAATGCAGTGTTTTATCGTGTCATGTAAGGTATCTTTGTAAAGATAATGTAGAGAACTACACAACGCACATAAGTTGATCGGTAAATAAACTTCTAAGCCGTTACATGATACTTTTTTTTAAATACAAGCCTAGTATAATAGCTCTAGAAAAGGAAATTAATCAAGAGAGTCATAAATAAGCCCATTTCTGAAATTTCCATCTAATAAGTGATGTCATGTTTTAAAAGAGCAATGTCATAGTTTTTCTTCTAGGTAAATATTATTTCAATGAAAAGCCGAAGAGAGTAGGTGCTGGCCTGTATTCAGTACCCCATCTAAGAAAAGAGGGTAAAAACCATTACTCGAACTAATGTTGGCATGAGATAATGTCAATCTATCATTCTGTGGGGTGTTAGGTGGGGCTTCTACAAGGTGACAACAAAAAAATAGGGAACATGTGAGGGAAATATGATATTTTGATTAAAGCTGTAGAAAGGTTAAGAGTGTTCCAGATAGGAAGCAAAGTAAAATTATTAAAAAAGAAAATACAAAATACGAACATACATAATACGAAACATATTTCAGACACATGTTTCTTCATGTGTTTCGTTAGCAATACTAGCAAGAGTCTAGCTACATGAACTTTAACTTTTTTTGTTTTCTTTTGATGGAGTGATTTATTTTGTTTATTTCAAGAAACACCTTTCGAATAACAAATAAGGGTGTAAAAAACCCAACAAGGCAATTTATAAATTCAATGTAGAATCAATTGCAAAAAGGGGGTGAAGAGTTTCAGCCCTGACCGTCCGCCATAAAGGCACTCTCTGTATCGCCTACTCTACCGACACCACATTGACGAAGTACCCTAGTCGCCGGTATCTCTGAGGAGGTTGCAGTTATCACACAACCTCCGACAAAACTTCCCCGCCAGCATCCATTCTCCAATGTATTCCGAGTGTATTATGGGAGGAGCCAAATAGTCAAATGATATACCTCACTTTGGCAATAAATACTAGAGTTTAATTTACTTGGGTAATAATTCAGCCTATACTTACGGAGGCCTCGATATTGGTCCTGTGATATTGACGATCGCATGTTGAAAATCAAATATGTGTACAGAAATGAAAAAAAAAAAAAAGAAATTACGTGCACTAAAAATTGATTTTTTTCCCTCTTTGTAACACTAAACACTCTTTCACTGCCTCTATAATTAAGCAAACATAATTAAAACACGCGCAACTTTCAGGGTTTAACAAGAAGATATATTTCAGCCGTATCAGATTGTCTCAGTTGGTCTGTTTTTGAAGTTCAACTTAAAAGCTGTTAATGTGTTCATTATTTTCCTTACTTTTTCCTGTTTCTTTTCCAATCATCTACTTTGTGAGCTAAAATGTTATGTCCACGCAGATCTCTACTTAGATACCGGGTAAACTAACATTGATCCTCTGCCATTGTCAAAGGAAACACTTGTCGTTTTATTTTTTCTTCCACTAATATGAATATTTACATGTCGCCAGTATCAGACAGATACTAGTCTCTTAAACATTGCTCTATATTGTTATAATTATTTTGTTGTGTTGATCCAAGTGGAAATCAGTTGTACTATGAATCTGCGATGTGTTACCAAATCCTTTTGGTGATATTTCGTATTAATATTGCATTGATCGTGTGATGTAACCCGTTCCGAAAACAGTGAGCATGCGCTTCAATTACACAACTATAGATAAATATTCTATTGAGAATCAAACAATTGTCCAATTTGAGAGACTCCAAACAGAACTTTGCCATCTTCTTGTTTTTCATTTTTGTAAAATACTTACCTTGCGGAAGAATTCGCAACAACCACAATTTGTTTTTAATTCCAAAGAAGCTTTTGGCGAATGATAGAGTGCCCTGTGGTATTAAATCTTCCCACTTTTACTTTTACTACTAATGTTAACCTGAAAATACTTTCAATGTGTAAAACCACAAGATGTTGTGGAGTGATTTATGTGTTTGCAAGAAATACCTTTCGAAAAAGGGTGTAGTTAAACAACCCCCAGCAATTTTTGAATTAAAACAAAATGAGACAAAATCCAAAAAGGCGGTTAGGGTTTCAATCCTAAAATATAGTTACTCTCAGGATCGATTTATTTCTTTGTTTCAAGAAATAAGAAAACAGGGTGTATTATAACAACACTAAGACAAAACAAAACAAAAGAAAACAAAAAAGGGGTGAAGGATTTCAGCCGCGAACCTCCGCCATATAGGCACTCTCGGTATCGCCTACTCAACCGACACCACATTAATGAAGTACCCTAGTCGCCGGTACCTCTGAGGAGGTTGTGGTTATCACACACCCTCCGACAAAACTTCCCTCCCAGCATCTATTCTCCAATGTATTCCGAGTGTATTATGGGAGGAGCCACATCAGACCCAAGGCATAAATGACGACTGGCGCGCGCCGTCATAGCGTGTGGACCTTGACCATTTTAAGGGTCTTAACACTGTTAGGGATTAGAGCCAGTTCTTGGTTCTTTACCTAGCCAAGCATACAACCTAATAACAATTGGAGGGCTTTATATAGTAACCTATTGGGATATCCAATTTAATGTAGCTTACTAAGTGTGCATTTTTATGCATTGTACTAATTAATGTAATTGATTAAGTTATTTAGTTACAGCAGTTAAATTGGACTAAAATGGAAAGACATTTTGTTTATTTCAATTAAAAAATGGTTTCGTGATATGTACTCATGACTTCTACATACCACAAAAAATTACCCTCTTTTACGTTGCTGCTAAAGACGAGTAACAAAGTAATAATGGTCGCTATTGTGTTTACATCATCAGTGAACTTGTTTACAACACGAATCATCTACTGAGTGCTAATCAGGCTGTCTCCCACCCTCGCCAGGATAAAGTAAAAAAGGTTGCTTGGAAACTGGCGGAGAAGTTTTGTCGTGGGTTGTGTGATAAGCACAACCTGCTCAGAGGTACCGGCGACTTGGGTACCTCGTCGATGTGGTGTCGGTGGGCCGGCTATCCTGAGAGTGTGTATATGGCGGAGGTTCAGAGCTGAAACCCTTCACCCCCTGCAATCCTTTGACATAGCTCCCATTAAAGGGAGCTGGATATCTTCTTTTAAAGGGAGGCGGTTTTTAAATTTTCATGTAAAAGGGGCGTTATTCTTTAAATATACAACATCCTCCCTTTCATTTGTTATCTTCCATACTTTACATAGTTTTTCCATCACTCCACTAACGCACTTTCCACTTGTGACTGGCACGACATATCTGCTTATCAGTACTAAAATCGTGATAGTCTTTGCTCACCATATGCTGGCTTAAATTAACCACTGTTCTCCTTTATTAGTTAACAAGCTGAAAACCCCGTTCTACAAACGGGACCCCGGTGTCAATTTGCCGAGGCTGGGGTGCGTGTGTGCATCTAAAGAGGCTTATAATTTGGTCTTGATATCTCTCCTTTACTTACATGATCCAGATATATATCTCCAACTATCCATCTTTACCTAGAATCTAGATGTGTCGATAATTTTAATTCTAAACACAAAATTTAGACATCGTCACCGTGCTATGATTATGGTATAAGTGAGACTCATACCAAAATCGCGGGCTTAGAGTCAAAAGGTTCCATCTGCATTTTTGCAGATTTAGAGATATTATCACCAGGGGAAAGTACTCATTTTATTCTTTCTGTAGTGTGTGTTAACTTGGAATCTTTGACTCAATAGAAAACGCGTAAAAAGCTGTGACAAAAGGTACCATGTGCTAAGTCATAGAACGGTTCAGAGTCAAAAGGTTTCTCGCTTCTTCTTTGGAGTCAAAAGGTACTACATAATTTTGACCAATCAGAGTAGAGAGTTTAATACTTTTCCTGCCTTCTCTTCCGCAATGGCGGCCCCTTTAAGACGTGCGAGAAAATTGTTTGTTAGGGCTGAGGATGTTTTACAGCAAATAGTTGACTCTTCAGATGAAGAATTAAGTCCTTTTGAAGACGAAGACGAAAGCCAAGACCAAGACTACCAACCTCAAGTTCGTAGAAACAGTCACAGTTCTATGTGAGTTGACAAAAAGCATTATTTTTGTTATCCCATTGTGTAGATTTAGATATCTAATCTAGAGAGATCTAGATCTAGATCTAGAAGTAGAATTTAGATCTAGATCTAGATTTACATCTAGATCTAGAAAAATCTAGATCTAGAGTAGATCTAGAATCTACTCTATATCTAGATCTAGATCTATATTCTAGTAGTACACGTTACTATATTCCTTTAAATCTTTCATAATTGGTTAGTAAAGTGTTTGTACGATTAATTCAGTAATTCAGGAATTTCAGTGGTCCATGAAGCAAATTTATAGTAAGTAGATCTAGATCTAGAATCTAGATCTAGATAGCAGAATTTTAGCACCAAGAAAAAATTTATGTATAAGACAAATACATTAAAAGTATTTTAATGATCGATTACCTCATAAATACATTTTGCCCAGCCAATGCCAGTCATCTGACTGAGGTTGGTACATGTACTGTCTTCTTCACGTTTGCCAAATCTGGATTTTATCTTTTATTGTATTCTCTAATCTAATTTCAGCTCGGACCATAATGAGGATGAAGAATTGGATAAAGAGGACAAAACCCAACACCCTGATCCCAACACGTCCATGCCGACACAGTCACCCTGTTTGACAGAGTTGCTGATAGCTAACCATGGAGAAGAAAGAGGGTAAGAGTAAGAAAAATGCCTTTTTTTTCTAATCTTACATCATCAATGCTTACAAGTTACATTTGTATGACTTTGTCTTTGATGATTCAAACAAGCATGAGAGAGGGAGAGTGTATGTGTATGCAGTGCCGGCTTTTTGTCTCTTGCTTTATTAATTTTTTTTTTCAAAGGTGAGTGCTCTGCCTTCAATCACACTAAGTTAAAAATTTAAATTTTGTAATGGTAAAAGTATGCCATATTCATGACTTACTTGTTGAGTAAACTGAGTTCTCGTTCAAATGATAATATATATAATTTTATGTATAGTGAAAAAATGTGGATGGTCACCTTAATTTCATGAGTCCTAAAAATTTGATAGGGAACAAGTGGATAATGAAGTTGCAGTTGTTGCATTTGATTTACAAAATGTAATCACATGTCCTCGTGCTGAAATAAGTTGTTTTTTTTATAAGCGCAAGCTTAATGTGTATAATGATAAAAAAATATATTTTTTTCTTCAATGTGTCATAGTGCTAGTTATTGTGCCCTGTTACATTGTTTTCACTCATAATTAACACAATCACAAAGCCAAATAAATTCAAATTCCATTTTCTTTAAAAAAACTCACTATGTTGTCTTCCTTATTATGTTGATTAAATTGTAGTATATCAGTTTTATGTTTATTACGTAGTTGCATTCTTTAATTAACTCTATTACATGTACATATATATATTAATTAACCCTATTGCATATTATGGGGGCGTGTATAGAGTAGTACATGTAGTAAGTTCGTCCGCCTCTCAGTCGGAGGGTCGGTGTCAGTATAATGTGACCGGCTGAGGCAGATGCCATGGTATCCTGGCTCTGTCCCTGGGTGTCAAGCCCTGAGATCACCGCAGTGTTGTAAACTGGGCTTGTAAAAATATCAGAACATATTAGATTATGTATACTCCAACACATAGAACTTTTTGACACTGCTACATATCTTGCTTTTTAGAATCAAAAGGTTTTAACTACACGTGTACTTTTTGACCCCAAAGACATTCAGCGATCTCTAGTGTCAAAAGGTTCTAACTGAATAAAGGGGATGCAATAAATCAAGTTTATAAAATCAAAATAACGAAACCAACAACTTTAATGTAACATTCATATACAATGAAAAGGCATGTTAAAAGATGAGGTGAATCCATTAATATTTAATAGCTTTTTAGAAACTCTAAACTTTGACATCAATTTTCTCAAAACATCAAAAATGCAGATGGAACCTTTTGATTCTAAGCCCGCGAAATGCAAGTGGTTTATCGTTGTAAAGATGAAAATGAGATCTATCTAACTGAACTTTCAGCTTAAAAATGCACCATTATGTTTTTCCTTTATTTTATTAGAAACAATATGGCATTTGAGGCAGAAATAAGGTAATAAAACAGTTTTTATCGATTATGTCAAAAGTAGCGAAAATGTCTTAAGCCAAAATCGTAGCATAGACAAGTGACGATATGGAACTTATTTCCTTTTGGAGTAAGGGAAATCGACTTAATATTCTATTCTTTCCATATCTGTTTTTTTTTTTTAAAGATCTTTTTAGATGCTTAATAAAGTAGAAATCTGTGAATTCTCGCGTTAAGTGCATAAAAGTGCAGTGCCTTGCGAGAATTCTTAGCCACGCAGTTATTTAGATCTACACCTCAAGTCGATTGATAAAGACTTCTGATGTTAAAGAATATCAAAACGCGTGGAATTGTTGATCGCAAGTTAGCTTATATTGACGAAATTAAGCATTTTTGGGAAATCGAAGCAAGCAGTTTGCGTTGATTTTTTTTAATCGTAATAGAACCTAGCCACATGAATGCTGTAGACGCCTGCAAACTTTCAAAGGTGTGGGTTGGGTAGCGGCGGAGGAGGCCGAGAACAAAGCTTCAAAAGTCCTGTTGTGTAAGCAATGAAAGAGAAAAGTTCCTTGCGTTCTAATTAGGAAAGAAATGACGCATGCGCTAACAATATTCTCCTGAAATTACACACTTCTTTGCTAGTACAAAACTGATAATGTTTTACACGTACCTTCATCATGGGTGACTTTCATGAACTAAGTTCTTTCCTTTTATCCACAAGAGCTTATTCTCTTTCACTTCTGTTCTTACTAAACCTACGAGAACTGATCTTTTCTTGGAACTAAAACAAGTTCATTATAGAGCCACGGCTTATGTTGCTAATGAACCAAATAAAAATGGGATTATTCGCCGCTGATGACCGATATCTCAGGCAGATGTGACAAGGTTAACTTTTTATCTTGTTAAGTCTGCTCTCCCCTGGTGGCACCAACTTCTCATTAGCAATGGCCGACACTGCGATTATTTTACCTTTTAAAAAAAAAAAACCCAGAAGAATTCTAAAAGTGTTTGCCAGACGCTGGAACTAGCTGGAAGGCTTACACCCGGTCTGGCTGGGAGGTGAGAGCTAATTACCTGCGACTGAGAGCTGATGTTTGACAGCCAACCTGGCAAGTCGTGACAGCCCAATTTCTTGTTTCTCAGGAACTTCAACTAAATCTAGATCTGAGTCTGATCGAACTTCCTTTCTTTCTTTTTCCCTCATTTATTATTATATTTTTTTTTTTTTGCAGTTAATAATGGATTCCCGTCTTTCTCACCTGACAAAACAATGGAAACCAGCAAGAGAAAATGTTTTACGTCACTTCCTTCCTAACGACTTGACGGATCTAAGTAATGAAAGAGGAGAACAGCGAGTTCAGTCTTTGCACTGCCTTTAACGAATGGCTGTCGGTAATGGGTGCAAAAATGTTTCAAGAAGCAGAAAATTAATTCGGGCAGAGCGTCACTTGTTAAACTCGCTGATAGCTGAACAAATCCTTTCCGACGTGTTCATTTTGTGGAAATATTCAGGGATATAAGCTTGTAGCCCTTTAAAATGTCCAAATCTCCAATGACAACAATAACATATGGCTTTGACTCTCATGTTTAAGATGCGACCATGTAATTGGGAATCTATATTTCATAGGTTTATAAAGTAGAAATAACTTTGTTGGCTGCCGCTGTAAATATTTAACATACAAGTAGGAAGTATTTAAAGCAATTATGCTATTTTCCACTTTCAACGCATAAGCATGTTTTGCTAAAATCTATAACAACCATAGCTTACTCTCAAGATAAAGAGAACAGAAAAGTGACAAGTCACATCTTACGAAAGATGTGCTGCAATTGCAGCCAATTATTCCATGAAATTATTGCGTCAAATCAGAGATGGCGACGCCTCGTCTTCTATACTCGGGCTTTTTTGGAACCGATAGTGACGTCATTCTATTTTCTTAAATCTATTAGATACTCAGTCTTTTTCACAATCATCATCTGCGTAACGAAATCTTCAATTTCAAATAGCCTCGTGGATGTTAGAGAAGAAAGTGCTGCTGTGCCCTTCTTTCTTGTTGCCAATCTTTGAACTCTCTGCTTCTGTCTTCATGCCTTGATGTAACTTGCTCTGCGCCATACTTGCATCGACAGTCGCAAGATGCGGATTTCACTAATCTTCAAACGAAGCTCTGCTAACCAGTCACTTTAATTTTTTTTGTTTTATAAAACATCATACCTGGCATTCTGCATCAATCATAATATGTTTTCGAGACGAGTTTGCTTTCCCTTCAGTTTTAAAGAACCTGAATTTATAAATAACAAAGATCGCTCTCTGCGTTACTTTACGCAACCATTCCCTTATCGCGTCCTGGCATAAAGCAAACAAAAAATGTATACTAGTGTAGAATAAACTCTCTGCGACAAATGGCACTTCCACCAGCTGTGATGCATGGATAAAATATTCATACGATCTGTGTTTGACGGCGGCTAACAAAAACGCCATCAAATTCCTTTCTTGTGTAATCTATATCAAAATTATCAGTGTATATTTCCTTTCCCTGTTATATGAAACTAAATAGGATGTTGGATCCTGATAGAAAGTGTGACGGCAGAGGGCAACGAAACAGACGGACCGGGTGAGTCGTATACATAATGAATAAATGAGAAGAGAAAGTAAGTTACAGGACAGACGGACAGACATCTAAATTATAGAAGAAAAAAGAAAATCTGTCCCCACAAACAACGATCGATAGAAAGCAGCGTGTTATAAATGTTTATAGCAATCGTAAACTTTCCTCTTACTTAGGAATACAAGCGTTAAAAAAAATAGTTAGATAAACGATAATGCTGGTCTACCTTACAGGTTACTACTCAATTTCAACCTCGCTTTACACAAACGAATAGCAGTTAATCTTTGTTCCTTTAATTTTACGACCATTTCTTTACAGCCAGGCTGTAACCTGGCTGTAATTATTCTTTATGAGTCCTATGCATGAGGATACAATTGTTTAACAACATTGTTTTTCTTTTTTTACAGGCGTTTCAAGCAGTTGGAACAGCCGGCATATTTCAGGAGTTGAGGACTGACAGATAGCTCTCAGAATATGGACTTAATCTTGTATTGTTAGAGATGGCTCCACTGTTGAACCAGTTGGACAGCTCACAGAGCACACCAGAGCTCTTTTCTCCCCTGGCCTGAGCTAACGACTGTTTATCTTAAAAGAGAGGGTGACACTTAAAGACCACACAAAATAGTTTGT
>JAWDGP010000230.1:0-2500 GCA_033675545.1 Elysia crispata | reverse complement strand
CAATAACCAGACCCGAGAGGCTTCTTATATTAAAGAGAAAGAAAAAAAAAACAACAACCCCTGTATTCTTAATATTGATCTCTTGAGAAAAACAATTAAGGTGAGTAACCGAAGGCACTTTATAAAGCTATGAGAGTGTGAGCTTTCTGTTTTTCTTTAAGAATCTACTATTATCTACGGTATACATTGAAACAAATTGCTGAGAACGTAAAGTTGATTCCGTGAAAGGTGAAACCAGTGTACTTATTGAAGAAAATAATTATTCTTAAAGCATGCGTCTATCATACTAAATTCGTGATTGTGGGTGTGTCATATTGAAATATGAACTATATATATACATATATACACATATATAGTTTGAAGATAATATGCAATAATTGTCAAGAGTGCTCAACTGTATATCAACGCTATATATATATATATATATATCATATATATAGTTTGAAGATAATATGCAATAATTGATCAAAAGCCTTCAACTGTATATGAACTATATATATATAGTTTTAAAAGATAATATGCAATAACTGATAAAAGTGTTCAACTGTATATGAACCTATATATATATATATATATATATATATATATATATATGTTTCTATATATATATATATATATATATATATATATATATATATATATATATATATATATATATATATATATATATATATATATATATATATATATATATATATATATATATATATATATATATATATATATATATATGTATATATAATATGCAATAATTGATAAGAGTGCTTAACTGTATAAGTAACAAACAGATGCAGCCTATTAATAGCAGAGAAATATTTCATTCTAAAAACAAAAACCAAGCTTCAACAAAAGTAAAGAAATCTTTGGTATCACTATGGAGTATTGCATTAACAAATATGTGAGAAACCATATTACTGATTTTGTACTTTCAAAAGGTACCTAGATTCTTACTTTAACAGTCTTTGAATTCAAACAAAAAAGTGTCAAGAAGATGCTACTACCTTCTGGAAAAAATGCCATATGTTTTATGTAGAAAGCATAATAAAGGACGTTTGAAAGGATCTAAAAGATACTTTTACTAACAATAGCTGAATATTGTAATTGAGAACTGAAGAGATTTTATTTATGAAGTAGATTTAAGGAAAGTTTATAATTAATGATAATAATAATAATAATAATAATAATAATAATAATAATAATAATAATAATAATAATAATAATAATAATAATAATAATAATATTAATAATAATAATAATAATAATAATAATAATAATAATAATAATAATAATAATAATAATAATAATAATAATAATAATAATAATAATAATAATAATAATAATAATAATAATAATAATAATAATAATAATAATAATAATAATAATAATAATAATAATAATAATAATGATATAATAATTATGTTAATAATATATTCGTAGATTATTTCTGAGTTTCCAGACAAAAGTCACCTAAAGTGCTTGTATACGCACATTTCACAAAGAACATAACATGGAACAATCAGTATAACTTCAAAACATGCAATCACAGAGTACTTATGCTTGTACATGGTTTACATTAGTTTTTAACTAAGGAAGGTATCAGAACAATTGCGTCTTCAGTAACTCCTATATTCCTTATTTTACTCACTATTTGTATTGCTTGTTTTAAAGAAAGGAAGTAAGTTTCAAAGGTTGTTAACCCGAGCATCAAAACTCATAACCACTTGTTTTTTTTTTTTTTTGTTTTCCTGAAATTTTTTTACCTTACACCGTGCTGCCCTGCTACTTTCTCATGTATGTTGGGTCTCAAATAGTTCTAGCGACTGGGGTTTTTGGACCCCAACGCTTGATCTTCTCTGCTGATCTGAAGCCAGCGATCCATATGCTCTCACACGCTTTGTGATCAGTGGTTCTCAACAATGAAAGATTAATTTGACGACACTTTTAACTGGGTAATGTAAAGGTGTTTTTTTGTTTTTTTTTTTAAAGGTGCGTAGTCGAAAAAAAATCAATGAAACTTTTGCGGTGTTTCAATGCGATATGTCTTTTTTTTTTTTTTTTTTAAAGATTTAATGTATTGCCCTTCGAAATATTATTATGATGATCTCAAAACACAAATTGTTCGAATTTTAAAATCTTGATTTATAGCTAGTCCCTCTGAATCCTAAATGGATCTGCTGTAAGAGCTTCGGATCCTGGGAAATATGAAACTCATATTTCTCATGAAAAACTCGTGAAATGGCCGTAGCCGAGCCCGGCTCTTCACCTTGTGTACCTGGGACGCGATTGCATTTCCCCCCCCCCTCTCTCTCTCTCTCTCTCTCTCTCTCTCTCTCTCTCTCTCTTTCTCTCTCTCTCTCTCTCCCTCCCTCTCTGTCTCTTCTCTTTCTCTCTCTCTCTCTCTCTCTCTCTCTCTCTCTCTCTCTTTACCCTTCTCACCCCCCCCCCCCCCCCCAAATAAAGAAAAAAAAAGCTGCGTTAGAAGATGAAACTAGTAGTTAAA
>JAWDGP010000229.1:70000-83297 GCA_033675545.1 Elysia crispata | reverse complement strand
GAGAGAGGACAAGTTAAGCATTAAAGCCAATAGAAAAATATATGGATTGCATTAAAAAAATTTAATTGTGAAAAAAGAAGGATAACCTTCAATTACAGATTGTTTCAGTGAGATAAAGAGAGAGAGAGAGAGCGAGAGAGAGAGAGAGAGAGAGAGAGAGAGAGAGAGAGAGAGAGAGAGAGAGAGAGAGAGAGAGATGGAGGGAGTGAGGGGAGGGGAGAAAGCAAAAGAAAGAGAGGCGGGAAGCAAAATAGAAAACGCTATAGATAGAATGACATGTGATAGCTAGATTTGTATACAAGAAGAAAGAGTACGAAGAGATGAGTCGGGATTTTGGGGAATAATGATACCATGAAACAGACTTAACTCACCCCTCGGATCCGGACGATTGTCCGTCTGCTTGATCTCTTGTTATTTATTATAATTATAGCCCATCCACGACACGGTGACCTCCGACCTTTTTGCACACATAACATAAGCCCCATGGTGTAAAGCAAAATCTAAATGGATATACATGACGCACTTTTTTGTTTCAACAACTGACGGTATGCATTTGGGACTCGAACCTGAGATGACAATCGCGCAGATAAAAAGAGTAACGCTTTAACCCCACAGCCACTGGTGCTCCTCAATAACGATAAACCAAGCGGGGGAGAGGGAGGGGAGAAAGTAAAAACAAACTATTCACCGCAAGGCAAGGCTTAAGAGGTTTATTGAAACATAATATATATATATATATATATATATATATATATATATATATATATATATATATATATATATATATATATATATATATAACGAAGTGCTTTAAATATTCACAAAAGGGGGCTGATTGAATATTATAAAAGGCATTTGTAACTGCCAAATCAACTTAATGTACAGGGATAAAGTGGGCTGACTTTTATACTGCCAATATCAGTCTTTAATGCGGTTTTTAAATTATGAATTTAGACTCTGAAAATTCATTGTATTTTGTTGTATTACGCATGATGGTCCGTGAATCGAAATTAAAGTCTTGAAATTTCGTCAGCTTTTTGAGGAAAGGACAAATCCTGGGGTGCCTTGTTAACACCTAGACTCAAGGACCAGGACTGTCTGGACGATTTATAACTTCGTGGCCTTCACTGGAGGCGGTGGCACACATTGACGCGTTTGAGGCTAGAGGTTAACTTGTGATACAGGTATCTCGCTTAGCTATTCATGTAAAGAGTGAACAACAAAGCTCAAGCGTGAGCCATAAAAAAAAACCTGATGTGAGGGATTCGATAGCGATGAAAAAAGTGGAGGCGCAAAGTACAATGAGAGAGAAAGAGGTAAGGACCCATTGGCGTGAAGAGAAATTGATAGAGGAGGAACTGGAGAGCGATAAAAGCTCCTTTGAATGAGGATTGATTATAGTGCACTAACATTTTAGTGATCTCACGCAATAAGTGAGGCATATCAACGCAGAGTACTGCGATAAATAATACAGAGTTTAGGATTTGTGCTTGATTCCAAAGTTAAGCGTTTACAATGTGCGAGATTTATTTCTTTATTTATCTCTATCTCTTTCTCTACTTTCTCTCTCCCTCACACACTCTCTCTCTCTCTCCCCTCCCGCTTTCTCCTCTTCCTTTTTGTCTCTTGTCCGTCTCCCTCATTCTCTCTATTTGTGTATGTCTGTCTCTCCTTATCCCTCCCGTTTCTCTCTTCTTGTACATTACATACTCCCGTTCTTGTACATTACGTACTCCCGTTCTTGTACATTACATACTCCCGTTCTAGTACATTACATACTCCCGTTCTTGTACATTACATACTCCCGTTCTTGTACATTACATACTCCCGTTCTTGTACATTACATACTCCCGTTCTAGTACATTACATACTCCCGTTCTTGTACATTACGTACTCCCGATCTTGTACATTACATACTCCCGTTCTTGTACATTACATACTCCCGTTCTTGTACATTACATACTCCCTTTCTCTCTCCATCTCCCCTAGCCGCCTTCCTCTCTCGCTTCATATCGTAGACACCCACTAGCGGTTTAGGCTCAACACCCAACATTTAAATTCCAATAGATAACAACCTTTTCTGATTTAAAAAAAAAAAATTCTTTCCAGTGATGTAGGTACCGCGAGGCTAATAAAAGAATCGAGATGAAAAAACAAGTAAAAATCCAATTTGTCCTGGCTGCTACCGTTGCTTAGTCTGGTCACGCTATCTGCCACATGGGAAAATAGTGACCGAAACGCTGTTTTAAGAATTCATATTCCTTCACAGCTTTTACAGAAGACCAGCCCAGCACCTAAACCTGAGATAAGTTATCATGGATACAACGGTGGCGTGTCGAATTATACACGTTTGTCTTTTAATCAAATAATTACGTGGTTTAGATTTACAGCCACGTTATGGTGGATTTATTTTTCACCTACGTCATGAAAATTTGAAAGAAAAAAATGGCGTCTTGTTTTACTTTTTGTTTACAATGTAGCTTTTAAAATTACATAAACCAGCACAATTTACACCTCTCAGATTATTTTTCATCTGACAAAATCATATATATTTTAAAGTAAAAAAAAATCGCGACTGGTTTTTATTTGAGCGTTGAATGTTTTTATATATGCATTAACTGTATTTTGTAAGTCTTGTAATTTTCTAATTTTTAAAATTTATTTCTTGGCTTAAGTTGAATCAATGACCTAAAGATAATTACGGAGAAACAATTTATGCCCGTTTCCGCCTAATTAAAATCATAGTAAAAATTAAATTCCAATATATTTACGATGGATTTTTTTCTCAAACCGAAAAAAAATTCAATTTTTAAGAGCTATTTTAAAGAGCGAATGATTTCTTTTTTAAATCAGTAGTGACTCATGTGATCGTGAGGTACAATTTTCGCTCTGCATTAGTCTAATGAGTTTGTCCTCCTCGTCTTGAACTGGTGAAAGTGCTTCAAGCTATGCGCTGATCCGTCCCTCATCATATTTTATCATAACGATCCATGCCAGAGAAGAGGAGTGCACTGAGTGTCTGTCTGGTCCTCTAATTATCAGGTATGGTGGACAGCGTGTGTGCTGAACAGGTCTGCTATTTATTCCCTAAAAGGATAACATTATAATGGTAGCAATGTTAGCGCCTCCTTTTTTCTTTTTTCAGACGTCATGTTTCTATTAGGAAAAGCGGTGCATGTTTTATTTTCCAACATGCTTATGTAGCTTGCAAAGCACGAGTAAGTAAAGAGGGAAGGGGAAAGTAAGAATCATGTATTAGGAAAAGTGAAATAAAAACTACAACAAACAATATTTTATATCTCATGTAGAAAAAAAAAATGATTCCAGAAACTGAAGTTAAAAATATTTTCTGCCAAATCACTAACGCCACAAAAATACCTCCCTCTTTAATACAATGGCAATTAAAGGACATAACTGCAATATTGTAAAAGCGATTTTTTTAAAATATGGAGGTATAGTGTCGTTTAAAAAATAAAATAAAATAATAATACTTATACATGCTTCGAGGGATAAAAAAAGAGGGGAGGGGGACAAGAAGGAAAAAAAAAATGGAAGAAGGAAAGGATAAAATGAAAGAAGAAAAAGTTATAATTCAAGCAGTAATTATGATGATGATGATGATGATGATGATGATGATGATGATGATGATGATGATGATGATGATGATGATGATGATGATAATAATAATAATAATAATAATAATAATAATAATAATAATAATAATGATGATGATGATGATGATGATGATGATGGTGGTGGTGATGATGGTGGTGGTGATGATGATGGTGGTGATGATGATGATGATTCATTAATGAGATACACAGTATTCTTATTTACTCACGATAATCAGACAATACTTGGGCTCTATGAAATTCGGGATGTCTCCAACTTTGGCTTCTCGTCTCGTTCTTTTTCTTACCGACGGCCCGTCTCCGTCTGTTCCCGTCATATTTTCAACTTGATATTCACTTCCGCGCATGTCTGTGAAGCCAACGCCGTCTCGGCCGACCCAAAAGTCTGTTCCAGACTGCTCCGAGAGAGTGTCGGGAAAGGAAATTTCCGATTCTTTTTGGCGCGTATCATTATCTGCGCCTCGGCGCATAAAAGCTTCGTTTGTTTTTGGCAGCTTTTGTCGGTCTTCTGGTTTAAAAAACAAGGAGTGCAGAGGAGTGCTGTGTCTCTGCTTCTTCGCGGCCATACGTTGGCGTAGCTTCCTTGCTGCTGCCGGGCTCTGATTTTTGGAGGCCGTGAACATTTCCGGCGGTAGAGTCCCGAGAGCTGAGTTGAAGGTGTAGGTCGCCGACATGGTGGTTGCTATGGAGACCGAAACATCTTCAGCTGTGGATAGCAGTTTGATTGATGTGTCTGCATCCATTCCTTTGGGAAAGCCTACAAAGGAAAAAAAAGAAAAGAAAATGAAATCCTCCAGCTATGATGGCCGGTATTCAAACTTCTGGGTCACCAGCGCCAAGAGAAAAATTCAAAAGAGTTGATTCATTCGTTTATTTCTTATGTAAGGCACTAATTGATTTATACAATTTAGATTTTGTGGTTTACAATTTATACATTGATTCTTGTTTTTTTTTTCATTATATTGATTCATAATTCTGTGCATTGATTGATTGATTGATTACTGATTTTGCGATAAATTTCCTAAATAATTGCCATAACGTAAACCCAGCGAAATGAAAGCTGGGAATAATGACATCTCGCAAAATGTCATCTAAATACGAGATCTCTTTGAGGCATGCATGTGCTAGGCCACCTGTGAGCACGCTGAGTTCCGAACAACTGGCGTGTAACGGATGGCCTTGACATGTTAGTACTACACGCTCCTCAGGTCAGAGGGACGAACACTTGATGATATAATGCTGCTTCATATATTTACTTCACCCTCTTGAATTATGAATTAAGTTTCAATTCCGAAAACTTTATCTGTAGGTTTTACACTTTTTAAGATAATTAAATTGATAATGAGATCTTCAAGAGCCAATAGTAGTTCTTCGTATATAGTTTGACCACTTACATTTGAATACGTATTTTGTAAAATCCAAATCTCTTTATTGATCATCTCAAACGCGAGTTATCATGAAAGATCAAATACATTTGAATTCTACTAATTTCCGCAAGTATTGCACCTCTAGGCACCCTTTTGCTCGATTCTACAGTCTTACATAAACGTTTTAAGAGATCATAAATATTAGTTTTAGAAAGGGCAAAAATGATAATTTTTTTTGCAGTATTTTTTCCAAATAATGAAATGTTAGATAAAGATAGAAAGAGTGAATGAGAGAGAGTGAGTAAGTGAGAAAGAAAGAAAGAGAGAGAAAAGAGAGAGAGAGAGAGAGAGAGAGAGAGAGAGAGAGAGAGAGAGAGAGAGAGAGAGAGAGAGAGAGAGAGAGAGAGAGAGAGAGTAAAGTTTTGAATAATAATATACTTTAATCTTCATTATATTGTAGGTTCTAAGAGACACAGTCACTTTTCGTGGAATTCGCTGTCACTCTTAGCCCGCGATTGTTATTTAAGGATACATCGTTGATTGATAGTGTGAGTCGATACTGGTTCTTACTTCGGTTATAATCTGCTAGTTATAACATGGGCATCTCGACCCGGTTAGGGGTCCAACTCTTCTGTTGGTTTCTTAATGGATCTTTGTCCCGTCTCAATCAATGAGCAGATCTTGAAATTTACAACTGACAGAGTTACCTCTGGGATGGAGTCATTAACTCTCTAGAATTGTTTTCTTTGAATGAGAATAATATCGATTACCCTGTTGATTGAAAATAACCTTTCAAAAGAAAAGGGGCAAATTTCTGAGGGAATATTATACTACGCATTAAATCATGTAATTTTTGGTCATTGCTTTTGTTTGGCGAATTTCATCACTGGTATTTTATTTTCAAGTTCAGTCAGAGTTCGATACCAGAGAAGGTCTAGGAGTTGAAAAACTTAGAGCATTTGTGGTCATGCGATAGAGATGTGGCCTTCTCCCAGTCCACTAATCACACGGTCTGGTGGAGTCAACAGCCAAACAAGTCAATGCTAGTTTGCACCGAGACAAAAGAACATGGTTGATTTGCACACAACCCCCCTCCCCCCCCTTTACTCCTTCCTCTTCCTTCCCCCTTTCCCGCCCCTTTCCGAGAAAAAAAACAGCTAAGACAAAAAATAACGAAAAACAAAAACATACAACAACAATAAAAACATAAAAAAATAGCTACAAGAACGACAACAACAAGAACAACAACAACAACAACAACAACAACAACAACAACAAATAAATAAATAGAGAAGACGAATACCAACGCACACATGGCTATAAACCAATTTTTTTAATCCACGTCTCACAGAACGATTATGCTGGAGCTCAAGGGCTGACATTGAATCGATACATGAATACTCCATGACGAAACAGGTCTCTTTCCGGTTATAGCGGACCCGACTACCGTATGACCCTTTTGTTTGCAAAGATCTTTGTCCAAACTTCGGACCAATTTTATTGGGTGATATAATAAAAAAAAACGTAAATCGAAAATGACGCTTTGGATTAGTGGTTGTCCTCTTGAAGTTAGCAAGACTTGGCTGGGAGTGGCAAAGAAGAAATTCAATTAGTTTGTTATTACAGACAAAACGACGGGAGAGAATTCTAAAACCTTGGTCGCAAGGGAAATAACCTCACTTTTTATTAAGATAAAAGAAATACAGATGACAGGATTGAACTTGAAAAAAAAAAAGAATCATAGATAGAGAGACAAAGTTAGGGAGGAAGGTAAGAGAGATAGAGAGTGAGAATAAAAAAGAGAACGAGAAACATTGAGACAAAGAGACATACAGTGAAGAAGGGAAAAAAATGGAGGCAAAAAACGAGAAAAGTAAGAGGGAGAGAGAGAGAGAGAGGCAAAGAGAGAGAGAGAGAGAGAGAGAGAGAGAGAGAGAGAGCACAAGCTAGATAGATAGAGATTGAGATTGACATAGAGGTAGATATAAAACGAGCGAGAGAGAGAGAAAGAGGAGAGAGAGAGAGAGAGAGAGAGAGAGAGAGAGAGAGAGAGAGAGAGAGAGAGAGAGAGAGAGAGAGAGAGAGAGAGAGCACAAGCTAGATAGATAGAGATTGAGATTGACATAGAGGTAGATATAAAACGAGCGAGAGAGAGAGAGAGAGAGAGAGAGAGAGAGAGAGAGAGAGAGAGAGAGAGAGAGAGAGAGAGAGAGAGAGAGAGAGAGAGAGAGAGAGAGAGAGAGAGAGAGAGAGAGAGAGAGAGAGAGAGAGAGAGAGAGAGAGAGAATATATATAAATAATATATACACTCTTGTACTTGATAGGTCTATCATCAACTGGCTTAGCCAGGTAAGCATAGAATAATCTGGAGCCTAATCAATGAACCTAGGGACCAAGGGCCCCAAGATATGAAATGAACTGTAAACGATCTTAATGGTTTATTTTAGCCTATCTACTCATAGAGTGATGTCACTCTTCTTCTCCTTTTAAAAATGAAGACAACACTAACAACAAACAAAAATATCCTGCCATAAGGCAAGGCAGAGCTTAAAATGTAAGATCGAACCTTTTTAATTTTACCTAAAGTGCGTGTGAAAACCGGCGACCAGTATCGGCAATCGGCTATATCTGCACTTTTACAGAAATCACGCAGAAAAGCTGTCCGTTCGTTTAACCTACATCTCAATCAAAGTTTAAAGCGATCTGTAAATAGATACGGATTTGTTTTTAAACAAAATTAGCAAACTTTTCTCGAACCTGTAGAGAGCAGACTCTAGCCGTGGTGAGCCGTGTGGAGACTTTGCTGGTTTTACGATCCTTTACTTAGACCGAAAGGTGTCCGAGAATTGTCACGACAAATTCAATATTGCTAGCGACAAAAACTCTCCATACCAAACCGTTCATAGGAAGCTCCAAGAAGGGGGAAAAATAATAAAAGAAAGGTTAGAGAAGCAAAGATAGGACAGCCATCGATTTTCGCACGGTGGGGAAAAGTCAGTATTGGGAATAACCCTGCCTGGAGTCATAGAACATTACATGGCGGCTGATATAGATTGAACTCCCTGCCTCTTATTCTGCTCTTCACCCACACGTTCCACTTGTTCAATGTAACTGATAACAAGCGAGACCTACGTGATTGGAACCATCATGATTGTTTCACGGTGAATTCTCAGACCTACATGATTGGAACCATCATAATTGTTTCACGGTGAATTCTCAGACCTACATGATTGGAACCATCATGATTGTTTCACGGTGAATTCTCAGACCTACATGATTGGAACCATCATGATTGTTTCACGGTGAATTCTCAGACCTACATGATTGGAACCATCATAATTGTTTCACGGTGAATTCTCAGACCTACATGATTGGAACCATCATAATTGTTTCACGGTGAATTCTCAGACCTACATGATTGAAACCATCATAATTGTTTCACGGTGAATTCTCAGACCTACATGATTGGAACCATCATAATTGTTTCACGGTGAATTCTCAGACCTACATGATTGGAACCATCATAATTGTTTCACGGTGAATTCTCAGACCTACATGATTGGAACCATCATAATTGTTTCACGGTGAATTCTCAGACCTACATGATTGGAACCATCATAATTGTTTCACGGTGAATTCTCAGACCTACATGATTGGAACCATCATAATTGTTTCACGGTGAATTCTCAGACCTACATGATTGGAACCATCATAATTGTTTCACGGTGAATTCACATACCTATATGATTCGAACCATCATGATTGTTTCACGGTGAATTCTCAGACCTACATGATTGGAACCATCATAATTGTTTCACGGTGAATTCTCAGACCTACATGATTGGAACCATCATAATTGTTTCACGGTGAATTCTCAGACCTACATGATTGGAACCATCATAATTGTTTCACGGTGAATTCTCAGACCTACATGATTGAAACCATCATAATTGTTTCACGGTGAATTCTCAGACCTACATGATTGAAACCATCATAATTGTTTCACGGTGAATTCTCAGACCTACATGATTGAAACCATCATAATTGTTTCACGGTGAATTCTCAGACCTACATGATTGGAACCATCATAATTGTTTCACGGTGAATTCTCAGACCTACATGATTGGAACCATCATAATTGTTTCACGGTGAATTCTCAGACCTACATGATTGGAACCATCATAATTGTTTCACGGTGAATTCACATACCTATATGATTCGAACCATCATAATTGTTTCACGGTGAATTCTCAGACCTACATGATTGGAACCATCATAATTGTTTCACGGTGAATTCTCAGACCTACATGATTGAAACCATCATAATTGTTTCACGGTGAATTCTCAGACCTACATGATTGAAACCATCATAATTGTTTCACGGTGAATGCTCAGACCTACAGGATTGAAACCATCATAATTGTTTCACGGTGAATTCTCAGACCTACATGATTGAAACCATCATAATTGTTTCACGGTGAATTCTCAGACCTACATGATTGAAACCATCATAATTGTTTCACGGTGAATCCTGCTTTCATGGTCACACTCGAAACGGACAGAGTTCTGTGTTGGTCTCCCCGCATTTCTTTTGAAGACGCAATTGTCAATACCAGTCATGTTCAACTAAACATCATAATTATGTTCATCCAGTGTACAGAGTACAACTTTTACTTGAGTCAAACACCTTACGGGAGAAAGCCAGTTCTTATTTTATAAACTAAACTAATGCGACCAATTATCTAGTGCTAATTTAACTTCGACCACAGGCTCATGCCAATCAGGCAACACGTGTTTTCTTTGAAAACATCGTCACTCGTGGCATGAATTGACATGGCAATAAAATCAATCTTAAAAAAAAAATCATGCAACGACGTAAATTGGCTCAGCATACACGAATAAAAAAAAAGTAAAAACCTCTTGCATCAATTGTATGATATTTAGAAACTTCACTTTAGATTTACCATTTAATATTTATGCTGAAAAAGTATGAGCATAAAATAATTTAAGCATTGAGATGGCGTGATAAACGAGATCACGTGATGCTCGAAATGTCACAGAGTTCAACAGGTCATCCGGTTGTTTAAAGCCGATCTTCACGATTCGAGAAGAATCGGATCGCTTCAACGACGAGATGGAAATATTGGCTGCCACCGTTAGAGATGAGGTTAATGAGGACACGGTCTCCCGACTGAGCAGTTACCTCATTTTTTTCTGTCCTTTCCTTCCTGCGGCTTCTAAGGTCGGTCGTCCTATTAGTTTTGGTCACAAAAACTGAGCAATTACTTCATCTTTTATGTCCTTTCCTTCGTGCGGCCTCTAAGGTCGGCCGTCCTATTAGTTTTCGTCACAACGAACTTCATCCCATGACAACAAGCTTAAAAAGGGTTTCTTACCAGCATTTTTCTAGGTCCATATATAACAATGTACAACTTGCGTGGTTAATTTGCTGCTGAGATTTCAGTCAACTTTTTTTCCAGGCTTCACGAACCACCAAAAAAAAGGAGAAACTATGACAGCTTTACCTAAACTAAGGCCTGGAATTGACTCCTTTCCGATATAGATTAAGGCCTCAGAAATTACAATCTTTTATTATCATCCTCAAAAAATATTCCACACCAATGAGATGAGACATCAAAAAATGAATTGATGCATTTGAATCATGTACGCAAAAAAAACAAAACAAAAAAAAAAACAAAAACCTGATGTCAATTCTTTTCATACAAGTATAGGCCTAGCATCTAGACCTAGCTGGTTATCTAGATCTAGCACCTAGACCTAGCTGGTTATCTAGATCTAGCATCTAGACCTAGCTGGTTATCTAGATCTAGCACCTAGACCTAGCTGGTTATCTAGATCTAGCATCTAGACCTAGCTGGTTATCTAGACCTAGCATCTAGACCTAGCTGGTTATCTAGATCTAGATAGAGGGCGTCTGATGAAAACACCTAGATCTAGATCTAGATAGAGGGCGCGTCTGATGAAAACACGCGAAGCAGTGATAATAGAGCCGTTAACTTGAAACAGCTTGTGCTAAATCTAGAGATTTACAAAGTATCTTCTTAATACTTTGTAGCAATAATTATGTAGCGAAGCCAGGCTATTCAATGCCTAGCCTATCTAATGCATTAGTAGCACGATTTTATAGATCTACATCTAGCGTTATGACAGACAAATCACCTGATTTTGGATATGAAATTTAAAGTCATGTAGTAATAGAGAAGAATTAAATGAAGATCAGACAAACCCTCACTTTTTTTTTTAAAGATTTACGAATTGAATGGATTTATATCGAATGACTCCTAAAACTTTTCCTGTAAGATTAGAAAAAAGAAAACCTGTTCAGTAACTCAAAAAACTTTCGAAACATAAGAAAAACAGAACAAAATAAAATAAAATAAAAAAGCACCAACACACACGCACACACACAACGATTTTCTTGACTATTTTAACCTTGTAAACAGTAACACTTAAAAAACATTTTTTTGCAAACTTTAAAAAATGAGGCATTATGATGAAATAGTATAATAATCAAATTTTAGGAAACTTTTCTTCGCAATATTCCACCAGAATACAATTGCTTACAACATAGGAGAAATAAAGTTTACGTTTTTAACCAAAGTTAGGGCGTCACGGGAAATTTACGAAAATACCCGGGATATGGCGATGAGCTTGTATGTTTCTGTGTTATCTCTATTTTATGGAGTGAAAATTTGATTTAAAGGGTTCGGTCCATTTTGTATCGGTTGATTCAAACCGTTTATCCGTAATCGGAAAAAGACAACTAGAGACATTCAAGGGATAAAAATAAATTCAATCCTACGAAAACAAGTGCTGTATTTTTGTAGGGAACAAATTCAATAAAAGAGGAAAAAAAAAAGGAAAAGAATACAAGAGGGGAAAAAGAAAAGAAGAAAACAGAATGAACCGTCCAAATGCTTGTCAATGGAGGCATTGTGCTGGGAAGAGAGCCTCATTCCAGCTCTAGATCAATAGGGATTAGAACCAGCGGGCCACAAACAGCGGACCCACAGTGCACGGCAAAATCGATGTTGCCCACAAGAGCAGTTCTCAGAAACCTCGGAGACATCCGGCTTGTGCAGGAGCTCCGGGCGGATCCCACCAGACAGAATTGCTGGGATTCGATTCTGATGAAAACCATACTGTGTACACATTATATCTTTCCCGCTTGAAACAAGCCAATTATGCTCATTAATCTTTCCTTTTTTTTGGGGAGGCCGGTAGATCGATTTTTTTTTATTTTTTGGATCGAGCGGTGTCTATTGATAAATTGAAATCCTGGTACAGCCCAGATATTTGTGAATCTTGGTTTTCCCGTTCTTAATATTTATAAATTAAACATTCCTTTGAAGGAATTCAGAAACACAAAATCTAATACAAGATAGAAACCGAGAAAACTAACTTTAATTTATAGCGAAGTTTTTCTCACGCAGGCAAGTCTAGATAACCAAGCCTCAAACCGATTCCAACGTCGCAGATAATAGTTACACATCACCGATTCCTAGCCGCTCGACAACTCGACAACTGCAACAAATGTCCAATTCTAGAGTTACTGTCGCATCCCTACCTCGACATCACGCTTAAACGCTTGTATAGATTCTGGAGTCGAGGGGCTCGGTGCTTTCTTTTTTCTTTCTGTCTTCATCTTCTGTTATTGATTGTTGATATGACAGAAAACACCACCTCTCTAGCCATAAGGATCGAGAGTCAAATGAGGTTTCAGAGCTTACATTCTAAAAAGACAGGAAACATCTCGTGACTGCTCAAACTGCATGCGACACTTTCGTGATAGCAAGTTTACAAGATGGTTTTTTTCCGTTCTCTTTAGAGGGTGAATATGAAGAAAGAATAGGATGGAGTCAGCTATAAAAAATAGGAGGTGCCAAGGCCTTGATGGCTTTATAACTTACTCATAAGCAAAATAAAATTCCAGAAACCCGATATTCAATATTGCTTTACTTATTTACAATTTTATGTCACTTCGTTCCCCTGCCCTCTACAACTATTTCTTTCGTGAATTAAGTTTTACCCTAAGAAATATATTAAAAAAAAAGGGGGTAGTGATCGCAATTTGACAAGTGTTAATATTCCTCTTGGACGGTAGACACAATCATTATGAGGCTTTATTAATTTAAGATAAAATTTTGTTCCTCAGCTTTAGACGTGCTTTCAGAGAAAGACACGATCTATTGAAAATTCCCGAGACAGAGGCTAGGCGGACACCTCCAGTTCCATTGCAACCCGTGGCCTGTGTTATTCCGAATAAATAATTGAGAT
>JAWDGP010000229.1:57500-65000 GCA_033675545.1 Elysia crispata | reverse complement strand
TCACACAGCTCACACAGCTCACACAGCTCACACAGCTCACACAGCTCACACAGCTCACACAGCTCACACAGCTCACACAGCTCACACAGCTCACACAGCTCACACAGCTCACACAGCTCACCCACAGAGATAATTACCTATGTTAGTCCTCACGCGCTGCCCTGCTGGCAGACACCGACAAAGTCTTCGAGTCACGATGAATCTTTCATGTCGCCGGCAATTAGGCTCGGAGATGGAGAATCCAGCGCCCGCGCATAATCAACTCTTGGCCAGACCGAAACCAGTCTAGGCTTGCCACAGAGTGAACTCGCACTGCCGCCTAGAACTACGAGCTCAGTATGTCAATGGTTCAAATCCCGATTTATGAGGCCTACACGTTAGATACATGACGCGTTGTATATCTTTCGGGGCGGGATAAAGCTAGTTTACGACGATCTTTACGACAACGCCATTTGTGCCTGACGAGACCAACAAAATTAAATAATAATTCGATACTAGTGTCAATTTTCTTGGGATTTTAAGTTGGTTTTGTTCAGAGAAACCGAGGCAAAAAAATGTGGAAAATGAAAAGGTACAAAACAAAGTATCAGCTTAGTGGCGACTCAAAAACATAGTAAACACGTCAACTGCTCCAAGTCTTCCAATCTCCTGAGCATATCTTCTTTATGGAAATATTGGATACGCGATCAAATTACATTGCTAACATACTATGTTTTAAACCTCTTGTAAATTATCGGGGAAAAATACATAGAAAATGGAACAAAAGCAAAGTTATTGATCATGTGCTTCTCTCTCTCCCACTCCGCTCTCTATTGCTTTCAAAACTAGACAAAAATTTCGTCAAACCTGTCTGTTTCGGTTTCATTCTATGAGTCTTTTTTTTTTTTCCCTCTCTATCATGTTCCGTCTATTTTCGGCTTGATATATCTCTCACTCTTTAACGTTAATTATTTTTCAATCTATGTCACATGTTGAACTCTACACTAAACCTGGTGCAGAGAGACACGCCTGAAGGATACATTAGTCTTCACACATTTTTCATTTTCGTACTTAACAGGCACGCACAAAGTCAATTTTTTTAAGACAAACACGAAAATAACAGGGGTATTAAAAACTGAATATTATTACACCGTAGATAACACCATGACCTCAATTTCTATGACCACCTGCTTCTGTTTATTGCTTGTTAGCAACCCCGGAAAGACTGTTTATAATTTAGTCTGTAGAATCCATCTGATGATCCTCACCACTGATCCCTGACCCTAGTGATTATGGTAAATCTGCCAGAACCGCTACATAGCGTCGTGTCACACTTGCGCCAACATGAGCAGAAAAGCTGGTTGATTAGACAAAGACCTCGGGGGAGAGGTCTAACGTAATCCTGGCTTGGCGATGCTGATGGCCTTATCACAGCTATTGCGAGGTCGGGATTTAATGACAGAAAATTATTACCAGGTGGTCTTGGCCATTAAGTGCGCGATCTCCAACCGTTTTAGCTTTAGAGCAGGGCCAGAAGTCTGGTCACAGATGGATAAGATACCTTCAAAATTTATCACCATGAATTTTTCTCGCACTCAATGTCTCCAAGTAAAATATCGTTTGCAAACTGGAAATTGAACGGAGAAAATCTCGTTTTTTTTGTTTCTCCAGCCAAATTTATCTCTTTTTTAAACTAGGCACAACAGTTCTACTAGCGTGCGTTATGTAAAGTGTGGATATTCATTTACAAACAATGGTCCGCCATTCTTTCTACTTTTCTGTTGAGAAAAAAAAAACATAAACTAAGGTCTGCAATAATCGAATTAATCTCCATGCTCATGATCAGTTCCATTAAAAGTATTCCAATTGGAAAACAATGCGTTTACAAAAGAAGTCCAAACAAATAAAACTTATGACTTAACAAAAAAACAAACTAACACTACCTCGTGTATGTTTCTTCTATTGAAATTGCAACCAGTACCAAAATAACAGCAACATTTCAATACCCGAGAACAGCAAATTTGACTCTCAAAAAAACAAACAAACACTACCTCGTGTATGTTTCTTCTATTGGAATTGCAACCAGTACCAAAATAACAGCAACATTTCAATACCCGAGAACAACAAAGTTGACTCTCAAAAAAACAAACAAACACTACCTCGTGTATGTTTCTTCTATTGAAATTGCAACCAGTACCAAAATAACAGCAACATTTCAATACCCGAGAACAGCAAAGCTGACTCACAAAAAAAAAACAAAAAAAAAACAACAAAACATGAGGTTTTCGACATCGAAAAATCATATTCTTTCCATAATCACAGAGTAATATTAAATTGCAGAAACTAAACTTTAATTTGATGTTTCGGTAGGAGAAAAGCGGAGGGACAGAGATAAGATTTAATATGAATGTAACAACTGGGAAATGTAACTATTCTTTTACTTTTCGGCCATTCAGCCTTTCACAAAAACAAGCATACATTTTTAATACAGATTAAAGGTCAGATGCAGTACTGGCACACACAAACAACGGAACTTAAGCTGTTTGCACTGCATAGGAGATCAAAGTAATGTGCCTCACGTGGGTTGGGACGTGGGTTGTACTCAGAAGTTGATTTCGAGATTTCTCATTTTTTATTCAATCCTAGCTGTTTAATTGGAATAAACCATAATAATGGTTAGGCACGCCGCAAAATGTCATTTACATTTCAGGATGATTGGCTTGTGGCCAGCTTGCTTCGGTTAGACCTACATCATGACTGTGGCTGAAAATATAAAGCTATTTCAGTGGTGGACAAACATTCACTGCTCGGAGTTCACTCCCTTGATAGAGTAGAGACGTACTATGGCTGGTATGGTTTATGGCACCAGGTGACGCACAATGTGGCAAGCTATGATCCGGACATGGAGCGTGCGGCGCCACAGGGACACCGCAATTCCCTGGCGGAGATTTCTGCCAATGAACAGCCTGGCCCGATTGTCAAAACTTGTCCGGTTGTCGCCTGCACAGCACAGCACCAAACTGTTGTGTTGGCTTCAGTGGACGCTATTGTTCCTCACACGCCATTCAGCACTGATGAATACCGAGTGTTTGTAGCGCCTGGTGTTGCATTCTGCTGCACGTTGTATATCGGACTACAAACTTTACCACCCGCATTTAGTTTTCTGTCATAGCAGTATTCTCCAAGAAACAAGTATTGTACTACAAACTTTACCACCTGCATTTAGTTTTCTGTCATAGCAGTATTCTTCAAGAAACAAATATCGGACTACAAACTTTACCACCCGTATTTAGTTTTCTGTCAGAGCAGTATTCTTCAAGAAACTGGTGTGCTTTGTTTATTGAAGTATTGATTTGAGAGGTTTTGATTAAGGGACTAACGTACCGTTGGTCTAAGCAGGTTACAATGTTTTTAGCCCCGCTTATGTTATTTCTCATACCTTACAGTATGTAGTAGAATATCCTTTAGCATCACAGAGATACACCCATGACGAGACCGTACGTGCATGAGTAAACAGTTTACAGCTTGTCCGATGGTCCTTGGCCTGTGATGGTGCTGGTCAGTGCACGACCCTCTTGAACAAGAAAAGGCTGTGGTCAGTGATTGCAGCCAAGCAGCATGGACACAGCATAATCCTCACAGTCACGTTTCACCGCGCAGGCGCACACACATTCACAGCTATGAAGCCTGTGAGCAAAATGGCGGCATCTAGCGCGAGATCTAGACTATCGAGGAACTAATAATTTGAATAAATATACTTCGCTTTAAAAAATCGTTCACTAGCCTACCACTGTACATATTTCTTTATTCTAGATATCGGCTGTGTGTAGAGAGATACAGAATCGAGAAATTCAACCATAATTTGCCTGCCATTGTAAATCTGGTACATCTTACGTATTTTCCCAACTAATGAGCCCTTGGTATGTAAACAATACACGGCACTAGGGAAACCCGGTACTACTACGTCATGTACTTTATGACTAAAAGTTAACGGTAGGTATGTCGTCTGCGAAATCTCTATGACTTAAACTACCAATAAACTGGTGTCTTTCATTGAAACTCCATGGTTTTATGAGGGGGATCATGTTGGATCATGATGGATCATGATGGATCATGTTGGATCACCCAAAATGACTGGATGATCATTAAATTTTTCCTAATATTTTTTTTTGTAAACTTGTGGAAACCTGGAGAGTATAAATGCGGGCAATTGTCTTATCCATATTCCTTTTTCTGATCTAGAGTAAGCGAGATAAATGATAGTCGTTTGACAATTTTCTCACATTTAGATCAAACCAACGATACGACACTCACAAAATTGTCGCGCGACTGTTTTGCTCTAAAGCTATACCGCCCATAGCAGACATAATACTTGTACGCCAGTGCATATGCTGAACCGCTCTTAGTAGGCACACAGAGCGGTACAAGCCACTGCCCTAGTTCTATACCGTCCTTAGTATATACACATGTTAAGCCAGAGTCCTAGTTCTATACCGTCCTTAGTATATACACGTGTTAAGCCAGAGTCCTAGTTCTATACCGTCCTTCGTATATACACGTGTTAAGCCAGTTCCTAGTTCTATACGGTCCTTAGTATATACACGTGTTAAGCCAGTGCTCTAGTTCTATACCGCCCTTAGTATACCACGCATTAAGCCAGAGTCCTAGCTCTATACCGCCCTTAGTATATACACGTGTTAAGCCAGTGCTCTAGTTCTATACCGCCCTTAGTATAACACGTATTAAGCCAGAGCCCTAGCTCTATACCACCCTTAGTATATACACGTATTAAACCAGTGTCCTAGTTCTATACCGCCCTTAGTATATGCACATGTTAAGCCAGGTCCTAGTTCTATACCGCGCTTAGTACATACACATATTAAGCCAGTGTCCTGGTTCTATACCGCCCTTATTATATACACGTGTTAAGCCAGGTCCTAGTTCTATACCGTCCTTAGTATATACACGTGTTAAGCCAGGTCCTAGTTCTATACCGCCCTTAGTATATACACATGTTAAGCCAGGTCCTAGTTCTATACCGCCCTTAGTATATACACGTGTTAAGCCAGTGTCCTAGTTCTATACCACCCTTAGTATATACACATATTAAGCCAGGTCCTAGTTCTATACCGCCCTTAGTATAATACGTGTTAAGCCAGGTCCTAGTTCTATACCGCCCTTAGTATATGTGTTAAGCCAGGTCCTAGTTCTATACCGCCCTTAGTATATGTGTTAAGCCAGGTCCTAGTTCTATACCGCTGTCAGTGTATAAAAACGGTATAAGCCATTGCTTAGATCAATCTTTCCCAATGAACAACTCAAACTCCTATTGTGTACTAAATCTGCCAGCATGTTGAAGGAAATATATTACTATAAAGCAGACTATGCACAAGTTTGTTCTCATTTTGGGCAGCTTGCACTGCGATTCGATTGCCTTTGCTCGTATCCAAAAAATAGCAATGTGCAGAGGTTGTAAAAAACATGAGCTTACCACAAAGGCTACTTAGAACTATTATCTAAACTATACAAAACATTTTTTCACCGTGGCCCTGTGTATTTGAGTGCTAGAACATACGCGATATTTTGTCGTGTAATCTGACACGGAAAGATGAAAATTAGAGATAATTATGTTATTTCCATACAGTTATTTCCTTTTCTTCCTCACGTATTTACGATTTTATAACGCTAGTCGCATATTAATCTGCTAATTTCTATTAGAATCTCAGAACTAGCTAAGTTGATGGTACTATCAGGTAAATTTTATTTTTTTCCCTCGTTTTCGTTGCTCTTTCTCAGCGTCTTTACACTAAAGCAAAGCCCTTAAGCTGATATACGTATATTTACGTAGCGAATCTTGACATGAACAGCTTCCTGTTCGAACATTTTTTTCCCTTGAGATTTACGTGAACACTTGTTAAAATAGCGCCGCTTCAAAACAAATTATTGAAAATTTAGTAATGTAGGAAAACTGTATCCTGACTTTGACTTTGATGTGAGATGGTAAAGCTTACAAAAATCGCTCAAGACTAGATCTAGATACCATATTTATCTATGGGTAAAATTCTTTAAATTATGACATTTGCATTATGAAAACCTTCTAACCAAGTAAATTAGAACATGTTAAATCTACAATAAGCTTTGTTAATAAAGAAACTCAAATTGCATACACTATTAATAAAGGAGCTAGGAGAAAAATGAGCCGAATATTTCTAGACTACCTAGGCGAGTCAAAATTAGCATAAAGTTGTTAATTGCCCTACAGATTGTAGTGATTGTATAACTTTTCATCAAAACAGTGTTTTTGGAAAATTAGAGGCAAAAATGTGATTACTATTCTCTAACAGGAAAAAGGTGAATGTGAGAACTACTTCCTGAAAGCACAGCTTGACAGCGGTTGCAGGAAAGAAACTGAAAGTAGGCCTACAATGTACACGGCGGCAGTTTTCAAACCGTCTGGAAGAGATCTACATGTTATAGTGTATGATCTAACAAAAGATTCTAAAAAAAACTTGCCTTGACGTAAGTCTAGATCTAGGCCCTAGATATTTACTACAGCTAGACTCAAATCAAAAGGTTAAGATATAGATCTGTAGAGATCTAGATTTTATATTTGGGCTTATAACTTCAAAAGGATTTAAGTTTTAGATCTAGATTTTGTGTTTCGAACAAAAATTAATCGAGATATCTTTATTCTAGATAACGATAGATAGGTGGAGGCATACATCTAAATCATCTACGTAAAGGGGTAGATATCAAGACCGATTAAATATAAACATAATATTATTTACTACTCGCCCGCGTCCCAGCCCCGGCGAATAAACACCAGTCTCGTTCGTAGAACGGGAAGGTCAGCTTGGACTTTAAATAATAAAAGTATAAAAAACATAAAGAAAGAACGGTGGAAAATGTTTTTTTGAATGAAGAGCTTACCCTTTAAAAAGATTTTAGGCTTAATTATCCTTGTTTTAGCTCCCCCATCCCCCCCCCCCCCCCCCCCCGAGTAACGAGAAAGGCTGTAAAACTATGGGTTTACCATTGGAGATCATACATATTGGATAAGATGAAAACAGGTTTTCCTCACTAAACTGGAAACCATAATTTTCAATGACTGAGACCAACGTTTTTTGATGGGAAAGTAATTGCCTCCATTCTCTAGATCTTACCCATCTTTCCACTGTTCGAATCAAACCCTTTCTTTCGGATTCCTTCTTCAAAAATGTCGAATAAGTGTTGTAAGTTTTCTTTATTTTCTGCAATTAATACAGTATCATAAGCGTAGCGCAAGGCGTTTACATTGTGCTCTCCTACTTTTATTTTACAAACACACACACATATTATATATATATATATATATATATATATATATATATACATATTATATATATATATATATATATATATATGTGTGTGTGTGTGTGTAAGACGACGCACGACAAATCATTTCTATGAATCCATGATGCTCACAATATACTTGAGATAATCTCTGTGAGTACCCTAGGATTTGAACTGATCCCTTTGCTT
>JAWDGP010000229.1:35000-50000 GCA_033675545.1 Elysia crispata | reverse complement strand
TGATGATGGGATCGAGCCGCAGGGAAGACAAGCCGGTTAGTGGGAGGGTCACACGAGGTGAGGAGGGGGAGAGGGGGCTGTAGGAGGGAGAGGAAGGGGTGAGAAGGAAAGAGAGCTGGATCTTTGAGAGAAAGAGAAGAAGTGCTTATTGGTTCTTTGAAAACGTTAGCGTCGTCAACAATACTTTATGTCTAAAATGTGTAGGGCTAAGGTAAAACAACAACAACATCAACAAGAACATTATAAACAACAACCAACGACAGCGATAAGATTATCAACAACAACCAGAACATTATCAGCAACAAGAACATTATAAACAACCAACGACAGCGATAAGATTATCAACAACAACCAGAACATTATCAGCAACAAGAACATTATAAACAACAACCAACGACAGTGATAAGATTATCAACAACAACCAGTACATTATCAGCAACAACAACAACAACAACAACATCACCACCACCACCACCAGCACCAACAACAACAACACCATCGACGACAAACACATCATTATCAAGCCCGAGAGGACGATGTCAAACTGATACCTTCGCTTGACAGTCTTTAGTTAATGCCCCCTGGCGTTTTTAATACCAACAAACCTGATTAATCCTAGCCTCAGTGTTAAATGTTGTCTATCATTTCTTGTCGTTACCTGGTTTGAATATGTGTCAATAAAAGCAGACATAAATCTAGTCACATTAATTAGTACCGTTTGTAAAACCTGAAAACTGTAGCCAGTGACAAATGGAGTCGGTCTGAGAACGTGTTGAAAACAAATCGCAACATATTAAGTTGGATATGGTGGTCCTCTTGCCTCGTGACTTTATCTTCGACGTATACAAAGAAACAAGATATCAACTATGTTTTAATTCTCCTTTGATAACGTCCACGAAGCGTTTTATATATAGATCTCTGTGTTAGGCTTGAGATAATTAAACGGAAAACAGCACAATGTTGAGTTAATGACGCCCTGCCACACTCCGTGGCGCGCGACTAATGTATCACTGGTTATCACGAGTTGTGCTCACACTCCGTGGCGCGCGACTAATGTATCACTGGTTATCACGAGTTGTGCTCACACTCCGTGGCGCGCGACTAATGTATCACTGGTTATCACGAGTTGTGCTCACACTCCGTGGCGCGCGACTAATGTATCACTGGTTATCACGAGTTGTGCTCACACTCCGTGGCGCGAGACTAATGTATCACTGGTTATCACGAGTTGTGCTCACACTTCGTGGCGCGCGACTAATGTATCACTGGTTATCACGAGTTGTGCTCACACTCCGTGGCGCGCGACTAATGTATCACTGGTTATCACGAGTTGTGCTCACACTCCGTGGCGCGCGACTAATGTATCACTGGTTATCACGAGTTGTGCTCACACTCCGTGGCGCGCGACTAATGTATCACTGGTTATCACGAGTTGTGCTCACACTCCGTGGCGCGCGACTAATGTATCACTGGTTATCACGAGTTGTGCTCACACTCCGTGGCGCGCGACTAATGTATCACTGGTTATCACGAGTTGTGCTCACACTCCGTGGCGCGCGACTAATGTATCTCTGGTTATCACGAGTTGTGCTGAGCGGAAAGGAGGCATACTTGAAGGTGTCATGACTCGGTTTGGTTTTCTGGGAAACGGAGAGGGGTTGAGAGAGAGTGTGTGTGAGAGAGAAAGAGAGAGAGAGAGAGAGAGAGAGAGAGAGAGAGAGAGAGAGAGAGAGAGAGAGAGAGAGAGAGAGAGAGAGAGAGAGAGAGAGAGAGAGAGAGAGAGAGAGAGAGAGAGAGAGAGAGAGAGAGAGAGAGAGAGAGAGAGAGAGAGAGAGATAACGGTAAGAAAAAAAGGGAAATGGGGAGAGAGAGAAAGATTGTGTGAGAGAAAGGAAGAAAATCAGAGGAGGGAGAGAGAGAGAGAGATAAGGGTAAGGCAGGGCATCGGGAATGACACCGATTGTGGAAGAAACAGTAAGAAAGTCAGACAGCAACAGAGAGAGGCACAGATATAGATAGATTGATAGATGGATAGAAAGAGCGGAGGAGACAGAGAGAGAGAGAGAGTGAGAGAGAGAGAGAGAGAGAGAGAGAGAGAGAAAGAGAAAGAGAGAGAGAAGTATATGGGGGAAGTAAGTCTTGTATAGTATTGTAAAGGAATTATTGTTATTACTAAAAAAAAACTGCCTAGTCCTACGGCACTCTGAAATGCCTATAGAAACAGAACTCAATTAAGTTAAAAAAATACAACTTATTCATTTGTATGTGACGTTTAAGAGCCAATCAATATTTTAAACTTCGAAAAATAATCGTAAACCGAGCTCTTGGTGCGTATTCCTAGACAGTAAAACTAATAGAGCCCAACAGCATTTTGATTAATTTCAAAGATTTGAGCTCACATTGTTTTACAGCTCAGTTCCGATTTGAATTTACGACAAATTGACAACTAGATAGCAGAATGCCGATAAAGTGTCCCTCACTAGCCTCATGCGCAGGCATCAATTCAATTTGACATTTCCTGAGAAGTAAAGCTATGCTTGAAAATTGATTGCAGCATTGCCCATTGAAACTGATAAGAATAAACATTCAAAACTAAGTTAAAACTCGCTTCGACCAACCAACTTCTCCTCACTGCTTGTAATACGTTCAGACCGTGTCTTCCAGATTTCATGTTGTCTTTCTGAAATGAACAATGCTTTTTTTTCTATGCATGTTAAGGATGTCAGCTTATTGATAAAGCCACACTAAAAACGAAACGTTTCTTTCTTTCTTTTTTCTTTTTAATATAAATAACCTTCATATCTATTAACAGCTCTCTTTTTGGAGTGATTTTTTGCTCTCTATCTTTACAATAATACGAGGGCATATTGATAAGTTTTGCCTCCAAGTCCATAACTTTGGAAATAATGAAGACAAACAAATGATACTTACACCAAATGAAAGGTCATTTTATTTAGCACCAGATGACATATCATTTTTCAACATAATCACCGTCCCGTTCGATACAGAGCCGCCATCGACGGACGACCTGTTGGATGCCGTCAGCGAAGAAGTCAGCAGTCTTGTCTCTGCACCAAGAAAGAACAGCATTCTTCACATCTTCGTCTGTCTCGTAACGGTTGCCCTTAAGGTAATCCTTGAGTTTTGGAAAAAGGAATAAATCGCTCGGAGCAAGATCTGGGCTATATGGCGGGTGTGGTAATGTCCGGAGGCCTAAACGATCTAAAGCCGTGCGAGTTTCCAAACTTGTGTGAGAGCGAGCGTTGTCGTGATGGATGATGGTGCTTCTCACGATCTTTTGGGACAGTGAGGGTGTAGTTCACACAGAATTTTTGGAACAAGGCAACACCGTAAATTCTACGAAATATGTGAACACACTGGAGAAACTGAAAGCGAGGTTGCGACGGGTAAGGAGTGAGAAAGTTTCCATCATCCATCACGACAACGCTCGCCCTCACACAAATTTGGAAACTCGCACGGCTTTAGATCATTTAGGCCTCCGGACATTACCGCACCCGCCTTATAGCCCAGATCTTGCTCCGAGCGATTTATTCCTTTTTCCAAAACTCAAGGATTACCTCAAAGGCAACCGTTACGAGACAGACGAAGATGTGAAGAATGCTGTTCTTTCTTGGTGCAGAGACAAGACTGCTGACTTCTTCGCTGACGGCATCCAACAGGTCGTCCGTCGGTGGCGGCTCTGTATCGAACGGGACGGTGATTATGTTGAAAAATGATATGTCATCTGATGCTAAATAAAATCACCTTTCATTTGGTGTAAGTATCATTTGTTTGTCTTCATTATTTCCAAAGTTATGGACTTGGAGGCAAAACTTATCAATATGCCCTCGTAGTTTATGGGCTTTTTATCTCTATCGCGGCTTTGATAGTTAACAAAATCAGTTCTATCTTGTCTGACAGGTAGGAAGCGCCCTAAAGGTATCTCTCTGCCGGGCTCCTGCTGACTGACGCTAAGATACGATCACAGCATGGTCAGTCCACAATAGAGGCCCTCGGAGTGGTCGAATCACAACATGGTCAGTCCACAATAGAGGCCCTCGGAGTGGTCGAAACTCAGGCTAAAACAATACAGCATAATTATGAGATCGAATCACGCTATTATTATTATTATTATTATTATTATTATTATTATTATTATTATTATTATTATTATTATTATTATTATTATTATTATTATTATTATTATTATTATAAGTATTATTATTACTATTATTATCATTACTACTACTACTACTACTACTACTACTACTACTACTACTACTACTACTACTACTACTACTACTACTACTACTACTACTACCACTACTACCACTACTACTACTACTACTACTACTACTACTACTACTACTACTACTACTACTACTACTACTACTACTACTACTACTACTACTACTACTACTACTACTACTACTACTACTACTACTACAACTATTATTATTATTATTATTATTATTATTATTATTATTATTATTATTATTATCATCATCATTACTACTACTACTACTACTACTACTACTACTACTACTACTACTACTACTACTACTACTACTGCTACTACTACTGCTGCTGCTGCTGCTGCTACAACTACTACTACAACCACTACTACCACTACTACTACTACTACTACTACTACTACTCCTACTACTACTACTACTACTACTACTACTACTACTACTACTACTACTACTACTACTACTACTATTATCATTATTATAATTATTATTGTTGTTGTTAATTTATTTTTACTACTGTAATATTTAATCAGGACAAACATAAAAAAAGTCATTCAAAATCGAATTATAAGAACGAAATAATAATAAGAAAAAATAAGAAGCAAAATTTGACCTACTACTTGTTGGGATTGAATTCAACTTAATACTTCTCCTCTAACAGTCAAAATACTTTCTGTTTTCTACTATATGAGAGTTACGGATTCACAATATTACAACAGAAACTAACAGATCAATCTGTATGCTCCATTATGTAATTGGTCATTATCATAAGGAAGCAGAATTCTGCTTTACATTATAGTTCTAATTTGTTAAACGTACCCCGAGCCTCTCAGTGCTAGAGGCAGAATCTCTCTTAACGAACCAATTATCCTACCAGAAGTTTCTTTAAAATACTGGCTGGGATCGATAAAGGGAAGCTTGAGTAATAAATAAAAGAAAATTATATCGATCCAGCAACACATCTTATAGAGTTGTCCTAATCAAGCAACAATTGATTCTTGCATAACCGTAGGCCACAGTGATTCAAACACCATTTTATCGCGATTTTACTCCCAAAGATTGTTTGGATATAGTTGGAGAGAAGCGGAGAGAATGAGAGAAAGAGAAGAGAATGGGAAAGGGGTGGGAGGGGGGAGTGGGATAGAGAAAGTGAGAAAGAGAATGAAATGACAAGATAAAAGTAGGAGAAAGAAGAGCAAAGAAAGATGAAAAGATGTTCGATTGATTGAGACAGAGAGAGAGAGAGAGAGAGAGAGAGAGAGAGAGAGAGAGAGAGAGAGAGAGAGAGAGAGAGAGAGAGAGAGAGAGAGAGAGAGAGATTGATCAAAAGCAGAGAGACAGAAAAAAACGAGAGAGAAATAGCCGGAGAGACAACATTACATTTTCAGCCTTTTGTTAAACATAAAGTCACCTTCCGACAATCTTAAGCCAATGCCAATGTTATTTGCATAGGCAACGATGCATCGTAAGGTTCCTACGCATCTAAAACTAATAGCCTTGAACTGCAATAAATTGCATTGATTGCAGTGGACAACCAGATGGACCAAGCTGTGAGTGACAACGAATTGTGTGCCGAAGAGTTGCGAGAAACAGTCACTAAAATACCAATGCATTTGTCTCACACAGTATTTATAGCATCCACACAATTCTATAACTAATCAGGCCTGTAACTTGCACGTAAAATTGTCATATGTAAAGGAAATAAAGAACGTGGTGGGCATGTTTCCTCTCTCCGGAGTTTACAATTATGCTTAGGGTGAATTTCAATACCTTTAAATAGAGCTTTTCCAGAATTAACGGCATAATGTCAATGATATAAGAAAATTTGTAATTCATTAAGAACAATTTTCTGTTTGGTCTTGTATCTAAGACATCTCACTCCTTTCTCAATATAGCATACGTGGATGTCGAAGCTATTTCCTCAATGAGGATCGAGACAATAGAGACAGGGAATATTTTGAAAGGTGAGCTGGAGAACCAAAAGTCTTTGTAGCTATATTCGATCCCAATGTTTTCACCCACTTGAAAACACTTACTCGTGGTCTTCTAAGAGAACAAAACATTAAATATGATTAGTAGAAGACAGAAGAAAAGAAGAGAAACAAGAATCTAGTCCTTCAACTCGGTATATCTTAACCAGTTTATCCTTTAATCCACAGTTTCATAACAACAAGTAGAGACAACACTTTTGCTCAAAACAAAGACAGAAGCAGAGGATACGTTTCCAGAGGATCATACATCAGACGCGCTACTCTCTTAGCCAAATTTCACACGCCCTCAACTAACTCATTCCCTGGTTTGCCAATGAACCGTGAGATTATGTCTTTTTCTTTAGTCATACGTTATCGCTTTGTTATTTAAGAGACTCTCTAAAATGTCACAAGAAACAGCCGTAACTCTAAAGAAAACTGAAAGAAGTTCACCCGAATCGCTGTACATATTGGCCTATGCCATAAGACAACTTGGTTCATGATTCAACAAAGCATTAGGAACGTGTAAATATCATTGATGAATATTCATAGAGGCAGAGACAGAGCATTATCACCCAACAGCCCAGCCACTGCAGATCACACCTAATGCCCCAGTAAGAGCGGTCTCTTGTGGACCAGTGAACCACTGGGGAACGACCAATGGGACGGAAAAACTAGGGAAATGACCAATGAGGCGGCTAGATAACAGGACCCCGGGGATAGACTGGTGAGGCAGTGAGGTGCTAATTAACACATCTGTAACTGTCGTTGGACACGCCAGGAAATGCTTTGGCTCCCGTGCTGTCTGCTGACATTGCAGCAGTCTCAGGCAGGCAGCTCCATGAAGGATGACCTTCGCACACGAAGGAAGAAAACGAAAGCCAATCCTAACTCCGAAGACCGGAAGTTTTCGACGGACACACTTCCGCCTGAAATCAAGCCGGTAATTTCCAAAAGTTGTGCGCGATCTTGACGCCAATCCTAAATCTCACAGAATCGACTCGGGAAATTGTGTTCCACGATACCAGTTTTTACAATTCGATAAATCAGATAAACGAAAACTTGGAAAAAAATACATTTCCGTACTTTCCAAAGATCGAATATCGAAAATTTTAAGAAAAAACCAGTTTCTTACTTTTTATAGATCGCGTTCACGGAAATTTGAAGAAAAGAAAAACAAGGAAAAATAATAAATTTATAAGATCAAGAGGGTAGCTTAAGTCTGATACCCAGTTCAAATGATTGAGGGATCTTCCATACAATATTTCAAATGATTGAGGGATCTCACATACAACATTTCAAATGATTGAGGGATCTCACATACAATATTTCAAATGATTGAGGGATCTCACATACATTATTTCAAATGATTCAGGGATCCTCATACCATATTTAAAGGTATTGATATATAGCAGGCACTACTCTTGGCATTTTCCTTCGTTGAAATTGTCATTTCCAAATTGAAACAAAGAGAAAAAAAGGGCAATCACACTTTTTTTATAAGTGCGATGTTCTCCAGAGATATTAAAGATGGTTGTATTAAAAGAATTTGCATGTGAATGAATCTTTAAAAATCTTAGCGCAATCAAATCAAAGAAACCAATAATAGTGACAAATAATAAAAAAAAAATTCTTCCGTTTCAAGGCATAACCATCATAATTATTCATTTAGTTTCGGTCGAAAAATGCAACAAAACGAAAACAAAAACTCCTACCAAAGTAAATACGTCCTAGAGTACAAGAGGAAAAACACTTACGCTCATGATGAATTATGAAACTGAGAAATGATAATCAGCGATTCGCTGCGAAGTTTGTAAAAATCCTTTTCTTTTTATTTTACATCTTAATTTTACGCATTCATTATCTGATCGCGTTCAAAACATACTGTCTACTTACTGCTACTGGAACTGAACGAATACAAATGAAATTTACTTTCATCTACTGTGGGTTTTTCATCTTAATATAAAATACTGGTACAGCAATGTAATAACCATTTTCCGATCTTTTACTATCTTTCTTTTCTCTTTCCCTCTCCACATCACTCTCTCTCTCTCTCTATCTCTCTCTCTCACTATCTATCTATCTATCTCAGAGATACTCCACCTTCCGTAATTCAACATCCCTCACCTGTCAGTTTCAACCGGAACTCCAGTCCTGAAACCAATCCTTTTTTCTTTTCTTGATTATAAAGCTAAGCCTAAACCCTTAATAACTGTCTGGATTAGAAAAAAAATTCCGTTTTAAATTGAACGGGTCTAATAAATCAACGCCTTAAAAATTCTTTACTTGTCTTTCGCGACTTGGCCTGTTTTGGAATTATCTCGCTGCTTAAAATGAGGACCGAAATATAAAACAATGTGTAAGGTCTCTTCAGTGTTTGGTGATCAGCAATGTGTAAGGTCTCTTCACTGTTTGGTGATCAGCAATGTGTAAGGTCTCTTCACTGTTTGGTGATCAGCAATGTGTAAGGTCTCTTCACTGTTTGGTGATCAGCAATGTGTAAGGTCTCTTCACTGTTTGGTGATCAGCAATGTGTAAGGTCTCTTCACTGTTTGGTGATCAGCAATGTGTAAGGTCTCTTCACTGTTTGGTGATCAGCAATGTGTAAGGTCTCTTCACTGTTTGGTGATCAGCAATGTGTAAGGTCTCTTCACTGTTTGGTGATCAGCAATGTGTAAGGTCTCTTCACTGTTTGGTGATCAGCAATGTGTAAGGTCTCTTCACTGTTTGGTGATCAGCAATGTGTAAGATCTCTTCACTGTTTGGTGATCAGTGTCTGCTCGACTGGACAAAAGGACATTCTCGTAATGGCGTGATTAGTGCAATCCTGCGAGGAAATGTGTTGAGTGGTCATCAGCCTCGCTTAGCAAACAAAGGCACCATTACCGTCAACCTTGAGCTCTTGGTACGTTTGATGGTTCCTTTTTCCTGTGGCGTGCAAATTTTCTCTTCTGTTTATCCCTGGTCTCTCTTACGTAGTTTTTGTGTAAGAAAGATGATGTTTTTTTATACCTTAAAGTAGTTGCTCTAAATGATGCTTTTATGTGGATCACTAAGGTCCTCGCTGCCACTATATTCGGCCCACTTGCCAGTTTCGTGTATTTTATTCCAGAAATTATGGAGTATCATTCAATTTGAGGACCACTTGATACAACCTATTTGTAATATTTGTCACTTGATCATCAGATCCCGGAGATATGGGAATTAATCTTTTCTAGGGACTGGACGTCAGAAAGGGGGTCGGCGAAGACGTCTTGATTCGATATGAACCATACTAGTTTTCTCTTCCTTGCGAAGTGTTTTCCCTACCTTGAAATTGCTAACACTAATTCCACATGAAAATAATACACACTCCTACCATTCTTAACAGCAATTTGTGGCAGAAGCTCTTGTGGAATATCTGAGTCTCCTTAATTCTAGAAAAGCTCGATTTCATACGGTTTTATGTAAGTTGAATTCTTCCTTTCGGTTCATTGAAGCCTTTGCTTTGTATTTTTGTAATCTCAGATTGAACCGGCCCAGACACACAAAGAGGACACAGTTTGCTGTATTGATTTCACCTTACTGTTTGCAAATATTTCATTCTTTTTTCTCATCCCATTCCGTCTGCTTGATGGACGAAACATGTCCTTCTTTGCCTCCCTTGCCAGGATCAATAATTATTGCATGCAATGGATGGTCTGCCATTCTTTTGATTTCTCAAACTGCTGTAAAATTGAACATTATTGTTTGCGCTGCAGGGATTGCAGCCCTGTAACTGTTTCCTGTCCATTGATTGGCGAGTTCTGTCGGCCCCTGATAAGATGCACGTGACGTGATGAACTTCTAAAGTGGATGTTGGCACCGTTCCCCAAGCTGGCATAATCTCTGTGTGTTCCAGATCGATTCCCATGCTTATCTGGCATGATCTCGTAGCTGTGTGTTCCAAATCGGCCCTCATGCCTGCTCTGTTCTTTTTATTTTAAGCTGTTTCATCTACTCCTCTGATGTTTTTTTTTTCCCTTTCAGTCCAAAGTAATTCCTAACAGGATTTGGTTTGTATGCTTTTATTTTTTTGTTACAAAATTTTATAGCAGGGTATGAATTTGGTGGCAGATGCATTTGTGGAAAAAGTTGGTCTTTTTTAAATTTATGTTTATATTATAAATTAATAAGGACCAACTTTTGGCTTCAGTCGTCTACTTTCTTTAGCATTAAAATAGCTTTCTGCATTCTCTCAGCTTCAGTTTAAGCTTATTTCATTGACTTTTATTTCTTGCAGTGCTAAGCTATCGGTAAAGACGGATGACTTTAACCTGTTCATATTTGATAAATTCTAAGTGTAGCAGAATTCTGCCTCTATCTGATTGCGGGACACCTTTTTGTCCCAGCTGATGCTGCTGCTTCTGTTCAGTCTGTGTTACATACATAAACAAATTTAGAATCCAAATGAAACATCGTAAAAATTGTAGTTTTCGTTACATAATCAGGACAATACGACAGTTATGGCTCAGTTTGAGTGTACCGATATTGCTCCATTTTTCGAGGCAGTGCTTAATTTCGGGCTACCTTGATCTTTAAGGGAATCAACGAGAATAATTCTACGTTTATCATTCAGCCTACACAACAAAGCTTTTGAGACTGGTGACTTATATTCACTGACTATTAAACGTGTTCCAGTACAAAAATAAGTTAGGATAACCATAACCTTTAAAAAAATGACTGCATCATATCGTTACAGAGCCTAAACGTATTAACTATCCTGTTTTAAGATATTGTTTCATTGCTTAGAATTGGCATCAATAATAATTATTGCTCAAATAAAGTGCTGTGATAAACTCCTCAACGAAATGAGGTGCAATTTAATTCTATGCATGCAGGTTCTAGGCGGATATCTTACCAAAAGGGGAAAACAACTGAAGTTGGCGAGTCAGCTTTTGCGGGAAACAGTTCCATTATTAGTTCGAGACCTGTTTGTTTTTCATGTAAAAATTAATGTATTCATTATCTATAACAATACAGGGCTACCCTTGGCGTAAAATCACGAATATTACAGATTGAGATCTCGATGTAATAATACAGAAATTGTTAACTAGCTGAAAACTCACCTGGAACAAATCAGATCTTTGGGCGATGTGTTTGTCGCTTCGGTTTTCAAAAGCCAATAGCCAAGCCGAAAGATATTAGATCTATATATATTGAAAACTGAATCTAAGGGACCCGATTTAGAGCTGCACACGTCCATACCTCTAATCTCGTATTAACTAGATCTATAATGATTTGCTCTCGATGACGAGATTTATCCATCTATCCATCCTTCACATCTCCAATAGATTGGCAACAGGATAACACATATAAACTCAGGATTATCGAGCCTGTCCGATATTTGGTCTAAACCTACAAGTTGTCTGCTTTACAGGAATTCTAGCTACACACAGCATCCGGTGGGGAGACAGACACGACAAGGCAAGGCTGTGACGATGCTGCCCACAGCAGACTAGCGGTTCCCCTCATCACTGCAGGGTGAGTGAGAGGCTGTGCTGCCTGTCGCCACACTCAACACACACACGCACGCACGTCGCACCGCGTTGCCTAGATCAGCAGGCCGCACGTGAGCACACACGACACTTCGTTACCTTTCATTCAATTCAGTACCAAACCCCCTCCCTCCTCTAAAGGCACACACCGCCCTACTTTTGTTTCAATTTCATTAGCTTCCCCCCCTTTTCTTCCCACCCACACACACACACAAACACATTATCTTAACATTTCCTAGAATATTTAACATGCCTAGATGGTTAAAGACGTAAGATCAATAATTTAAAATAAAGTGGACCAATTTCACACATCATACTGGACGTGCTGATTAGATGCATTGGATGTTTGGGAATTGAGAGCCCCATAGCTTGAGAGTCCCCAAAACCATAATAATTATTCTTATTTTTCAGACAATAAAAAACTTCTCGGCAACCCATGATTATGGATAAACATCTATGATTTGTACCAAAATCGAAGTGGACTAACTGGATTTTTCACTGGAAATATATCCACTCAGTGGATGCAAATTAATGAACAAAACATGTTCTGATAGCTTTTGATACACAATCATTATTTTCGCGATAATTCCATCAACGCTATAGGAGACATGGAAAGATAATCTACATAATTATGTTTAAAATACTCGGTATTTAGGTATATCGGAAATGAAGCTGAGAGTTACACAACAGATGGATCATCATAGTGCAATTGATATTCCATTCTTTTATCATAGGTACAGTATATACGCAGTTGTCTCCCTTACTTTCCAAACAATAGAAAAATGATAAATCACAGGGGAGAATTGCAGTTGACTATATGAGGCTTAAAATAAATACAACCAATTCTCACCCAAATCCTACCCTGTCAATAGTACTTGAAATAATGCTATTTGAGAAATATAAAGGATCCCGTTAGCCCAGCCAAATAACGCAATTTCCCGTGAGTTTTACACAGTGAGATCACCTCCCTTGGGCCCTGTCTTGTGCGATGCAGAATGTACTTTCCCCATTGGTGACCTTTTGCGTCATCTCTTTTGACCTGACCTTGCGCGTATGATGAGTTCTGCTGTAGCCCAGTTAGGTTTGGCTATTTAGACTCTCTGGTTTTAGTAATACGGTTCTGAAATCTGAAGGAAAGCTGGTGCCTGTACGATTAGGGCCTCCGCCCTGATATTTGTGTAAAACGGTCTTCGCAGGTTCGAGTAGGTGAGTTTCAAGCCTTACCTTTTCGGTTTCACCCTGCCTCACGAGAGACCTAGAATTTAAATAATAAAAAAAAATGTCTGAGATCAGGGTTTTGTGGACAGATTATTATCCAGCAACAAAATTACTAAATAATTAGATTTTGACTGGCTCTCAAGCTTCTCATCGCATCTCCTGAGAACTCGATCTTTAATTACAACATATCCGCATTAGTTTCGAAATTAATAATCAAAACAAGCTTTAATATGGAATTAAGAATTTATGCTTTATGCTTCAAGAACATAAAATTCCTGTTCTCTAGAAAGCTCAACTTGATAGACAGATTCACGCGAGAAGAACAAATCGGTGAGAAACCCACAGTATGTGGCATGAAGAGCGAAAAGACTGTGAAAAAAACTTTTATTTAAAAGGACGGATGAGTGTGAGAAAGAAACAAGAGAGAGAGAGAGAGAGAGAGAGAGAGAGAGAGAGAGAGAGAGAGAGAGAGAGAGAGAGAGATAGACAGAGATCAATAGATAGATATATAGATAGATAGATAGATAGATAGATAGAGTGAGAGAGAGAGAGAGAGAGAGAGAGAGAGAGAGAGAGAGAGAGAGAGAGAGAGAAAGAGAGAGAAAGAGGGGGGGGAGGGAGACTCAGAGGAAGAGAGAGAAACAGAGAGAAAAAGAGAAAGAAAAAGAGAGAGAAAATCATAGAAAGAGGGAGGGAGAGAGAGAGGGAGAGAGACAGAGAGAGGGAGAGAGATAGAGAGAGAGAGAGAAAGAGAGAGAGAGAAAAAAAAAAAGAGAGAGAGAGAGAGAGAGAGAGAGAGAGAGAGAGAGAGAGAGAGAGAATGGTCCACTCTCTAAGCTTCTTCAGACCAAGCAATTTTAATTTTCCTTTTTTTTTTCCTGTAGCCAGCTGTAGAATGCCACGCTCTACGGTTATACGTAGATATCGCATTCATGTTGCTTGATAACGTGCAAGAGCTCTTTGGAATTAGATAACGTGCAAGAGCTCTTTGGAATTAGATAACGTGCAAGAGCTCTTTGGAATTAGATAACGTGCAAGAGCTCTTTGGAATTAGATAACGTGCAAGAGCTCTTTGGAATTAGATAACGTGCAAGAGCTCTTTGGAATTAGATAACGTGCAAGAGCTCTTTGGAATTAGATAACGTGCAAGAGCTCTTTCTGATTAGATAACGTGCAAGAGCTCTTTCTGATTAGATAACGTGCAAGAGCTCTTTCTAATTAAAAAAAAAAATATGCGGAAATGCGGGCAAGGAGATCAATGGAGAACATAAACCCATATAATTACTTTCGCTTCGGCAAACTGTTTTTCCGGCTTTTAATAAGTATTGAATTAATGCTAAAACAATGTTGCCTGATCATGGGAGATAAGAAAATAATTCGAGCACCAAACCACTTGCACCGTTTGAACTCACTAATGTGGAGCGCCATGTCATAGATCTGGTGACGAGCAATGGAAGATGTGAGGACGCACCTCCTGACACTCTAACGTCCGTTGTGTTTAGCAGGAGATCTTAGGTTTGACGGCGCATGTACATCTACGAGAATTATTTAAAACGGGCAGAAAAACAAGCATTTTGCGCGCTGCCTTCCCTTTGTTAAGCTGTAATAAGAACATTTTAACTTGGAAGGCCTTTTGAGAATGAGAGTCTTTATTGAGGGAAGGCGTAATATACATCTCCTTATTATTATTACTATTACTATATTGAGAAGGAAGAGGAGAAGGAGGAAGAAGAAAGGAACAGGATAAGAAGAATAGGATATCAGAGGAAAAGGTAGGAGAAAAGGAAGTGAAAGAAAAAGAATGTGATAGACTGAGAGGAGAAGGAGGGAGAAATAGGGAAGAAGAAAGATTGAGTGAAAGAGAGAGACAGGCGAAACGGTGATAGGGGGAGAGAAGAAGACAAAGTGAGAGAAAGAGAGAAATAGAAAGAGAGAGGGAGAAAGAGAGAGATAGATAGATAGATAGATAGATAGATAGATAGATAGATAGATAGATAGATAGATAGATAGATAGATAGATAGATAGATAAATAGACAGGTAGG
>JAWDGP010000229.1:12500-30000 GCA_033675545.1 Elysia crispata | reverse complement strand
TACTACCTGACAACCCCCTGTTTAACAGGCTAGAGTTGATAAGGCGGGACTCAAACTTCATCCAAGATTTGATGTTTCTAAGGAGAGTCTGTAAATCTCGGATCGTAAGCGTTCAAATTCAGGCGCTGGCGATTGTGATGGTAATACAGCATGATGATGAAAGCAATGAGAGAGTTGAACACCATGGCAATGGGAATGATTGTGTTGATTGCTGAGTTAGAGAAATAGATGATAAGGAAAATAAGAATAAGCGGATACTGACGAAGTTCAGGTAATGACAGTCATAATTATTATAATAGTGATAATGATATTGTGTTATTAGGTTTGGTGAGGCTTATTTATTAGTGGATTAGTGGATATGATGATGATGATGATGATGATGATGATGATGATGATGATGATGATGATGATGATGATGATGATGATGAAAGTGCTGTTGATCATGAAGGAAAAATATTTAAAAAATAAAAATTACTTTGTCTCTCATACTTTCCCCTCCAAATAATTATCCTTTATGAGTTTTTTTCTTTTTGAATTATTGTTTCTGGAAATAATGTCACAAAGCACTGCTTGGATTTTCATTTTTTTTTTTTTTAAACTCCTTGCTTTCGAAACAAACTTTCCATAAATCTGCATTCAGTTCCGAGATGCAGAGAGATATTTTATTTTCAGAGAAGGTATGTACAAGATTCAAAGTCTTAGAGTGTCCTAGAACTACCATACTTTTTATTTTTTCTTATTTTTTTTTTAATTGTCTCTATTTTATCTTCCAATTAATGTTCCAAACAGACCGCACCTAGATCAAGATAGTTGCGTCGTTTCTATGGTAACCGCTCCCTCTAGCCTGTGTTCTGTTCACGGGCCGTGAGGTACGAGACATCTCTCTCTCTCTCTCTCTCTCTCTCTCTCTCTCTCTCTCTCTCTCTCTCTCTCTCCTTTTTCTCACATTTTTAGGGGATTAGCCTTTAAATGGTCTCAACTGGTGCAGATAAATGCTGTGGCCCCAGAGGCAACAACTAAATGCAATGAGCTGCAACTTCTACTGCCACAGAGATTATTTGTTTCTCCTCATGCTCTGGGTTCTTTATGCTCCAGGCCCCTTCACCCGGAATGTTTGATTGGCTCTATTCAAGAGGCATTACTGTGGCTATACTTGATTTCAAACGAGAATGAGGAGTTACCTTTGTTAATTTATCCTTGTAGGCAGATACAGCCCCTTTGCTTGCAGTTTACAATATCACACTGACATTTAGGCCTATAATTTTGTTTTTGTTTTGTGCGAACTTTTCGCTCTATTAGAGATAAATTGGCCGTGAGATTGCCAAAATAGTTATGTGCTTTTGTTTCTTTTATAGTGATTTGCTTCTTCGTTTGTTTTTACAAACGTTTAAATAATCTTAAAGGTAATACATGTATTTCCAGTGTGGCACATTAACAAAGAAAGTGTTTGAAGAAAGTAAAGTGAAAACCATTTTTTAATTCTTTAATCAATCTTAACAATAAAGCAGAGATTGGCCTGTACTAACCATCACCTGTTCTCTTCCTCCGCACTAGTCTTTGGAGGCCGCGCATTGCAGAACGTTTGGTGGACTCTCATCTGCCATTGCTACCCTGCTTCACTGGAGCCAAAAGAGAAATAATATTATTTCACCTATATTTGTGCAGAATTCAAAGAGAGAGTGAGAGAGAGAGAGAGAGAGAGAGAGAGAGAGAGAGAGAGAGAGAGAGAGAGAGAGAGAGAGAGATCAATTTAATCACTGCAAAAAGTAACCAACAATAACTGTTCTTATTCTTCCTGAGCTGACACACACAAAAAACAAAACAAAACAAAAACAAAAACGAAACAAACAACAACAACAACAACAACAACAACAACAACAACAACAAAAATAACAACAACAAAACAAACAATAACAAAACCCCAGATGATTTGAACCAACTAAGACTAGCCCCACAGCCACTGACGCTCTTACCGTGGCCGCTCAGCGCAGTATTTGATATAAAATAAGCGGAGGATTGACAGAAAATATGCCGTCTTTTTTATCACCTATACTTCAATTTTTTTTCCTTTGCTATTGCAAATGTCAGAACTTTAATTCCTCTTTGCTGCTAGCACTAAGAGGTTATTTTGTTCTACACTTTTCTATAAAAGAGTAGGCCTAAATTGGTAAAAAAAATCCCACAATTGTTCAGTTTCTCCCATAGTTTTTCTAGCTCTATGAGAATAGCTAGTTTTGTTAGTTACAAATCTTTTAACAATTTTTAAAAATTCATTATCATATAGATTCAAGCAAATTGGCAGCTATGAATTACAGCAAGACAGAACACGTTTACGTACTTTTATTGCAAGAATTCAACCTGCCTCTAACAAGCGTTTAAAATTTTTTTTTTAAATTTTAGATAGGCAATCGCAGATTTGACTAAAAACATAAATCTAGGCAACAAAGATTCTTCTATGTTTCCAAAAATACACTCGACTCATTCTTATATTTATATTTGTCTCCATCTAGCTGTTTCTTTCAGGTAAAAGCCGAACAAGGCGAGTCACCAAACGATGGCCCTTAGTGAATAAAGCTCACAGTCAACCTGTGCATCGCATGAACATTGGACACATTTATTCGGGACCTGGAATGGTTATTACTAGTTATAGTAATTTGGTTCTTTTCTCTATTGAAGGCGGAGAGAGACCTTGAAATGTCAATCGTCATCAATTTGGAATTATTCTATATTTTTCCGTAACCTTGAGCTGAGATTAAAAAATAAGTCCATCAATGTCGTTGCATGGCTATGTTACTAAAAATGACGGCTGGTTATGATTGGACCGGAATAATTTGGGTGATAGCAAGAACGAGCCTTATGTCTTTCAAGACAATCATAATGATTAGTTATTTTTTATGTATTACCGATTTTAATTGGTTCTTGAAAAGAATATGGCCGTTTTCCTACTTTTATAATACCGGACGTCGAGGCCCAACAGTGTCTAAGTGATATACAATACAAGAGTGAGCTATCCTCGGACAATGTCCTTGTATATACGTAAAAAATGACTAACACCTAACACACTCACGGGCATTTGAACATGTTCAAAATTGCCTTGCATTTCTCCATTTTGAATCGGTCAGAAATTTACAAAGAACTCTATCTTTTGGTCTACGCCTGTTTAACTCATATACCATGGCTTTGAAATGCTACTGGTTTTTGAATATGCTTTTCAAGACTCGTATGAAGATCTAGTCAAGGAAATCTGTGATATAGATCTACAAAGCACAACTTGATCTAGTCTCTAGATTTAATTTTTTCGTTATTGCATTATTATGTACGAGAGTCGATCGAGCTCGTTGTTTGAAGAATCTCAGGTGAGATACGTGTCGTGTTGAGTGAAGGACAAGATATACATGTACGGGGTTACGATTCATTTCGATGACGATTTCATAAGATTTCCACGGATTTTATTTGGTTTATAGTTGACGGATAAAGGCATTCAAAATTGTTATTTTGTTGTCAGTAGAGTAAGTGTAAAAATAAGAAGTAGCCTAATAAGTTAAGCCGTGCACTTGGGTTAACGTTGGCCTGCCAAATAAAGAGATCGCACATCTGTGATCAGTGGGAAGAAAAAGACTGTTCTAAAACTCATTTCTCTTTTGCAGAATAATAAATGGGTTGTGTGGAGGGTCTTTATCCGTGACAACTTCCCAATCAAGCATCTAGATCTGGTTATTTTCTGAGAGCCAAGATGCTAAACAAATTAAAAATTATTAGCTTCTAGTGGTTACACATAGTCACATTAGTAACGTGACTCAGTGTTAGATTTCATTTTTTATTATATATTAATTTTGTTTGCTCCTCAAGAAAAGTATTGATTATGTTAGTCAATTTTCAAAATATTTCTTACTTATATTAGTAATTCATTATTATTATTATCATTATTATTATTATTATTATTATTATTATTATTATTATTATTATTATTATTATTATTATTATTATTATTATTATTATTATTATTATTGTTATTATTATCATTATTATCACCACTGTTACAGTAACCACTACCATCACCACCACTACCCCTATTACTACTACTACTACTACTACTACTACTACTACTACTACTACTACTACTACTACTACTACTACTACTACTACTACTACTACTACTACTACTACTACTACTACTACTACTACTACTACTACTACTACTACTACTACTACTACTACTACAACTACTGCTACTCGTAATACTACCACTACTACTACTATTACTACTACTACTACTACTACTACTACTACTACTACTACTACTACTACTACTACTACTACTACTACTACTACTACTACTGCTACTAGTAATACTACCACTACTACAACTACTACTTTTACAACTACTACTACTACTACTACTACTACTACTACTACTACTACTACTACTACTACTACTACTACTACTACTACTACTACTACTACTTCTACTACTACTACTACTACTACTACTACTACTACTACTACTACTACTACTACTACTACTACTACTACTACTACTACTACTACTACTACTACTACTACTACTACTACTACTACTACTACTACTACTACTACTACTACTACTACTACTACTACTACTACTACTACTACTACTACTACTACTACTACTACTACTACTACTACCACTACTACTACTACCACTACTACTACTACTACCACTTCTACCACTACTACTTCTTCTAATACTACTACTACTACTACTACTACTACTACTACTACTACTACTACTACTACTACTACTACTACTACTACTACTACTACTACTACTACTACTACTACTACTACTACTACTTCTACTATAATTATTATTTTTATTATTATTATTTATTATTTATTATTATTATTATTATTATTATTATTATTATTATTATTATTATTATTATTATTATTGCTGCTACTGCTTTTGTAACACTTTGGTTTTTTTTCTCCCTTAGCTGCAGTAACTGCTACTATTACTTCCTTCAAACTTTCAGCGCAAACTTAGCATGTCCTATTCCTTTTACAAACATACAATTTAAATACTGCAAGGAATGATCTCATCTTCTGAGATTACCTTTTCAATGTATTGCACTTTTAGGTAAAATTGCAGATATCGGCCCAACTCTCTCGGGCTTCACAATTTGAATGTTTCCCGACAAAATCAAAACTTATAGTTAAATGGGATTTTAGAGCAACACAAAAAATGCTTATATCTTGAAAAGTATTTATTTGCGAGGAATAAAACCTTCATATTTGTATTCAGCATATCAAATTCATCAAGAAAAATAAATTTTAAAGCTTGGGGTGAGTTGTGCCGATATCTGCAATAATACCCACTTTTAGAAGTCATGATGGAAGACCAAATGACAATTTTCATAAACTTGAAATCTTGATTTACGGATGCAATTCGGCAGCTTCTATGTTTTAATCTTCTCAGAACAGATTCCAAGGAAGCACACAAGTAGAGCGGTCTCATATGAAGTGATTAGAATGAATTGGACGAACCTGAAAATGTTGTTCTACATGGCTCAAAGAGACTACCCAGCTTGTTGACCTTACAGCTGTCTGAACAAAGCAAAGTTTGATTCTATAATTCTTCTTTGTATTAAGAAATCACAGTGTTGAATTAAGTTTTTATTTGTAAGGCATTTCATGTGCAAATCTACTCTCCTCAAAAGAAAAAGTCACACACATCTTTCACTCATCATATCACCGTAGAATCTGAGTTGAGTAAATTGTTTACATTAAAGGTAAGTTTGCAGATATTGGCCCAACTCACTTTAGGCTTCACAATAAAATCTTTCTCGATGAAATCGAAACTTGTAGTTTAATGCGATTTTAGAGCAACACAAAAATGCTTATATCTTAAAAAGTATTTTTTTGGAACAAATAAAACCTTCATATTCATGTTCAGCATATCAAATTCATTGAGGAAAATACAATTTTAAAGCTTAAATACCACATTAAATTTGGTTATTTTGTCAAATTTAGCGCAACTGATTAATAAGAAAGTTTGAAGCAAAATTACTTTTCATTTGGAATTATTGTGAGTGAGGCATTATCTCCGGCTAATCAGTGTTCAAGTTGTGCTCTCTCTTGGAAATTATAGTGACCAGTTGTTCAAGTCTCTTTTGAGCAGTGTTTTCTCTCTATTTCTCAATGAACTGAAACATAATGTGTTGTCACTTTAATTTATTCAATCTGTATTTAATTGATAATTTTTCTTATCTTGCGTGTGGTACATTACATAGCGATGCCCCAACCAGGTTCTTTAACATTTTTGTTTAAGGAGAAATAAAGGTTATGATATTCCTTATTTCTTAATGTTCTTTGAGTCACCAGACACCGTCCACTGAATGCCTTTCTCGTTACCGTTATCTTTATACTGTTTCTAACTTAGATCCAAGCTGTTGTTTACATTGTTTTTATATTTTTAAGCTTAAAAACTGTCTCTAATTTGAACTCAAAACCTGTTCTTTTTTTTTTTGTTTTTTTTCACTTAATGGTTCTCTAATGATCTTGTTTTACAATATCTTGTAAATTTACTGTAACATTTGCAAACAGAAATAAGCTGCCCAGTATTCAAGTGTTTTGGGTTTGCTTTGGTTTGAAAATTTTTTAGCCATAATCTAGATTGTTCAAGGTTTGAAAATAGTTCCAGTACCCACTGGTTTCCAGCTATTCTCCTCCACATTCTTTCTTCCTTCGACTTCGATCACAATTCTTCCACTATTTTGCCATTCTAAGTTTCACTTTGAGTCGTCTTCAATCTTTCCAACCACTACCTTACCAATTCCTGACTCTGCCATTCCCCTTTAATCGGCAAAGGCTTTCTCTTGCCTTTCCCACCTCTTGGTTTCCAAGTTTTCTTCTGCCTCTTCAATTTTCATTTTTAACTGATTTTCAACATCCTTAATCCTTTTCCAATTCATTTTCTTTCTCCGTATTTGTTAGCTTCAGTATCAAATTCTCCTTAACTTTCTCTTTTCCTGGGTTTCTTTGTCTTCTTCTCCCTTGGCTTTCAGTCCTCTTCATTTTCCTCCTACCCAGTCTTGCTGTTCCCGTCTCTCTCTGCTGATTCTCAGCTTCCCCTTCCCCCCTCCTTTTTTTCTTTCCATCTAACCAATCGTTTTCCTGTCTATCTCTCTCTGGTGTCCTCATCTTTCTTCCTATCCAGTCTTTCTTTTTCTATCTCTCTCTGGTGTCCTCATCTTTCTTCCTATCCAGTCTTTCTTTTTCTATCTCTCTCTGGTGACTTTCAGCCCTTCTTCATATCTTTCCTCCTATCCAGTTTTTTTTTCCTGTCTCTTGTGACTTTCAGCCCTTTTCCTCAACTTTCCTGTCATCCAGTCTTTCTTATACTGTCTATCCCTCTTGATTTTTCAGCCCTTCTCATCTGTCCTACCTAGACTTGATTTTTCCTGTCTATTTCTCTGTCACGCTTTCAATCTTTCTGCTTGTCTTTGCTTCTATCCAGGCTTGCTTTTTCTGTCTACCTCTCCTGCCCTTCTCTTCACCTATTCTACTATCAGATGCACCAGATGGTCAGGACCGCAGAGCGTCGTGCTTACAGAACAGAGGTGCTACGTTCAAGTCCTGAGGGTCTGACCTATCTGGTGTCAGGAGCCGAACAGTCTCTGCGACTGTAGAGGTTACAATGACATTGCACTAAGTCATTGCCTCTAAGTTATTGAATAAGCAGAGGTTGCAATGACATAGCACTTAGTCATTGCCTCTGGGTTTCTGAATCATCGCAGGTTGCAATGACATAGCACTTGGTTATTGCAACTGGGATTGTAAAAAAAGCAGAGGTTACAATGGCATTGCACTTAGCCATTGCCTCTGGCTCTGCAAACAGGCAGAGGTTGCAGTGACATTGCACTTAGTCATTGCCTCTGGCTCTGCAAACAGGCAGAGGTTGCAGTGACATTGCACTTAGTCATTGCCTCTGGCTCTGCAAACAGGCAGAGGTTGCAGTGACATTGCACTTAGTCATTGCCTCTGAGTTTGCAGCTGAACGCACAAGTTGCGGCCCTGAAAGGCATGATGCCTCTAGAGGGTGCAGGATCAGAAACCAATATGGCTCCCAGCTCTCTTCTTTACTTTAGTCCTTTTCCTTTCTTATAGCTTTTCTCTTTTTTTTCTTCTCCTATCTGCTTTCCTCTAGCCCTTCTCATCTTTCCTCCTATCCAGTCTTTATCTTGTCTATTCCTCTTTTTTCTTTCAACCCTTCTCACCTTCTCTCCTATCCAGTCTCTTTTCCTGTGTGTTTCTCTGTCTTTCCTATCTCCTCTTTATCTTTCCTTCTATCTAGTCTTTCTTTTTCTGTCTCTTGCTGGTGTCTCTCAGCCCTCCATTTTATCTTTCCTTCCAGCTAGTCTTTCCTTTCATGTCTATCTCTCCGTTTTCTCTCAGGCTTCCTCTCATCTTTCTCCCTATCCAGTCTTTCTTTTTCCGTCAATCTCTCTCTGGAGTCTTTCACCCCTTCTCCGTATCTTTCCTTGTGGCCTCTTGCCCTTTCTTCCTTTGTCCCACTATCCGTGATTTCTTTTTCTCTTCTGTTTTACTAAATCGTTGACATGATTAAAAAAAAATTTAATGGCCTCCATGAGCCTCACCTTTTTCCTTTTTCTTAAAATGGCCTCTGGTTCATTTTTTCTAGTGTCCTCCTATCCCATCGTTTCAATCTTAACGTAAAGAAGGGGGAGGGAGAGATAAGCCATCTCCTTTACTTTTTGAGAGCTTTGAACAATACCTTCGATTTCTGCATATCTCACTGATCTCACTGTCATTACATGGAATCACAGGCTGTCAGGATATTCATTACTGTTTCGTTTTTCTCAAACTTGATATAAACAGGTTGATTGAATATAATTTTAATAAATAAAAATTATGCAGTTTGCATAAAATTAACAAAAGAATGTTTGCCAATGGTTTGACTTTTCTTTTAAAATTGAAAACCAATTCTTTTGATATCTACTCTCTTCTTTATTCAAACGCATTTCTATTAAGCTTAGTTGTTAAATTTTGGAGATGGCAGCCATTTTATTTCTTAACTTGCTGTATATAAAAGATTGAAGGATATGGAAATCTCTACAACAAATGTTATATTTATGAGTTTCCTCAGGTTAGCTGGAGCAGAAGGTCTAACTCTGGCCAGGAGAGTTGATTCCCTCTGTACCATCTTTGCCGTCTCTTTAAAATTTACTGGTGAATCTCAATTTTTGTTGGGATCTCAAGGATTATTTCAACAACTATCAACTTGGTTTTTCTCGTCAAAGTTGGATCAATCTGAGATGCAAACCATTCAAAACTTCTGCCTTAAAATAGAATCATATCATGTATTCAGAAAGGATTCAGGTTCATTAGAGGGGTGCTGGTCGCTACGCTCTCTCTCTGAGGATCTCCGGGGACGTGTTTTGGATGGTTCCCGTCCTGGCACAATCATTTGGTTTCCTCATGTCGGTGATGAAAAAAAAATGATTTTTTAACACTAACTAGGCATGGACTGTGGGACCTACTATAATGGGAGCTCAACCACATGATATGCTTAAATCTTATCATGTGATTTCAAGAGCTTAATAAGATATTTTTCTTTATCCATCTGGGTAATGATAAATGTGCAATGCAAAAATATGAATTATTATCATAAACTTGATTTATTGCATTGAATTATCAAATCTAAAGTAAGTCCATATGCACAAATGTTTTGTTTTGTTTGTTTTTTTCAAACAGCTTTACTTATAAGATATTTTAATCGTGTCATATATAAACTGCTTTGAATTTATCTCCTTGTTAGGTGAAACCTAAGGGATTCAGTTTGCCAATCCTATAAATTAATTATATACTTAATGAGGTCCCTTATACATTTGTCATTTTTAGATTCAGTAAAGCTAGAATGTTTGGCGCAATGAAAAAAGTTAATGAATGAATTCAACTAATGAATAACCAGTTCTTGCTGCCCCATTCATCCCTTTTTTGTTCTGTACACGATTTGCCAGATACTAGATGTTGCTGATCTAAAGTTTGCAAACCTTTGACCTATCTGAATGAGCCGTGAAAGATTCAGTGCTACACAACATGCCAGCCCCCCTGACAGGTTTTGAAAATCCTATACAAGCTGTCTGAGGCTCGAGTTATTGACTGGCATTATTAAAGCTGCCACATGACTCACAATGGAATGTTTATTGCAGACAGGTTTCTTACATCTAGATGATTAAGTTTAAAGCAGTTTTTAATATTTCTTTGAACATGGTTTTAAAAAATTCTTTAAAAGCCCTAAGAGAAATCAAATTCTACAGTCCACTTTTTGACATGTAAATTCCCTTAAAAGATGCCTTATAATAATTAAAATGTGTTCAATGCTTGCTTTGATGTATCTGGTACATTCAAACTACAGCTGTATAAATTATGCTATCCACACTCAAAGCAAGTTGTTTCAGTGATTTTTTTATTCCGTGCTTTCTGATCAGTGTAATGAGCTGTTTCTCCTGATCCTCTTTCGCACCTTAGCGTTACCATGACCTTGACATCTGAGAAGAGAGGTGAATAATCTTGGACCAGCAATGTGTACTGACATTCAAGCATAGCCTATACTCAATAACAGCATTTGGTCTTAACTAGTGGAGCTAGCCACAAGTTGGCCTCAGTGGAGAGATCAATATCAGTAAACATTGAATTGGTAAATTAGACTTGTTGAGAAAAAAAAGATTTAACAGTCATATGCTGATTTTGGCTTAAAAAAGAATGTAATGAATTTTTTTTGCAGGCTTCGTTTTTGTTATCTTAAGAATCTGATATCATAATCAGGGCAAATGAAGCTGGTAAAATACCAATTCCATTCAAGACTTAAATCACAAACTTTTGCAAGTTTGATTTTAAAAAATCTTTTTTTTTCAAAATCAGAAATTCTAATTCAGCCCAATCCAAATGTTTCAACTAAAAAAAAAAATAATTAAAAAAAAATTAGTGATGTTTAGTGGGTGCTATCTATATTATTTCCTTCCCTTTAGAGTTGAGGGTCTATTTTATTTTCCTCACCAGAAGCTAATCTTTGGTATGCCCAGACAGTGCTAAGAGTGTTTAATCTGGACCATCACAGTATTTCAGCAGCAGCTACATCAGAGAGACATGACCAAAGAGCAAAGATATGATCTGAGAGAACGTCTAGGGCATTTTTCTTGATAGATTCTCTAACAAAAGTAAGTTAACATGTTTCTCTCTCTGCCTCGCTATGTATCTTCCTGTCTTTCTTTCTATCTAACTATTTTCTATTTCTGTAATCTAACATTGCCTATATATTATTCTCTCTCATCTTACAACCCTCCTCTCTCCCTCTCTTCTCTTTCCCTCCCAAAAGAATTTTTCTAATTTTTCCTCTTTATTTGCCTCTTTCACACTCTATCAACCTTCTCATTAAAACTCATATCTATTTTTCTCTTTGTTTTTCCCCTTTGTATTTCTGTATTATATGTGTCTCAATGACTGATTCAAAGCCAAGTCCCACTTGTTACACCTATGAATTGCAAATGATTATGTACTTCAAACTCTCGCCCCAAAGACGGTAGGGATCTACCTTGCAAGTTCATACCCAAACTCTGCAAAAAGTTTTGTAAAGCTGTTTTCATTGGGGCAATTAGTTAGAAAGATCTAAAGCACTTGATTTTTATTCTATTGTGAGCTAAATCACTGTTTTGCTCAAATTCTACCCCTGCCTTTAGGAAGACCCAGAATAAAATAGTCAAGTGGACATTTAGGTAAAAAGAATTAAATTTCGCAGCTTAGAAGACTAAGTAAGTAAAAAAAAAAAGCCCATTCTTTCCCCCCTATCATTTCTAAAAAAAAACCTTAAGAACATTTTTGCCTTTCAAGGAATGATGGCCCCCGTCTTCACAAGGGTGAAGCAATGAAATGTAATCTGTTGTTTGAAAACTGTAATCAAAATGGAATTCTTGTTTTCTAAGTTGTTTTTTTATACTATTGACAGTGCTTCAAGTACACATCTATTTTTATTTAAAACAAGCGTGATCGCCTGTTCAAATGAACAGGTGTGAAATACGACACTGAAGAAATAAAAACTTCACAAAAAAAAAAAAAAAGAATTTTCTTCAAGTGTCATACAACTTCACTGAAGAAAAGCAAACTTTACAACGATGAACAGGTGGGAAAGACAACTACAATAAAGAAAAGCATATTTTACCACGATAACAGATATAATGTCTTACAGAGATATATAACTATATTTAAAGAAAAGTAAACTTTACAACAATTACGGAATATATCTTCTCCAGAGTCACTCACACTACATGTTTTAAATATATTGAATCTTGAGACAGTGGAACACTTATGTTATCATGAACTTCTTTTTAAGAGGTTATATGTCAAGCAAAAAAGTAAACTAAATTTGGGTGCAATCTTTTCAGCTGTCCTCTCTTTAACGAATCTCTCCATTGAGATCATAATGTAGGTGCTGATGACCCATTACAGATACAATTTAGTGTTTGACCTTATTTGGTGAAAAAGTGCTCTCCAATACAAAATAGAAATGTGTAATTGCTTAGGCAATATTATTGAGAAAACAATTTTTAGGCCCCGGATTTTTAAAACTTATTGGGTTACCCTGAATTGCTGAAGCTTATAATTATTTAAGATATAATCAAAACCTTTATAACTCGTGCAAGACAAATTAAGAGTAGCAAACTAATAAAAGAGCTTCATTTGTTTCTATTGTTCTTTTATGGACAATTAATGGTACTGGTCGATATCTTAGATAAAAAAAGTGAAGTATGAAATGTGTGCAAAAGAAGCAGAAGTGATGTTTTCATTTGCAACTGCTGCATCCTGTACACAACGCCATGTTTTTCCATGACACTTTTTTCTTTAGCTGAAGTAGGTCAAATCTGGTTTAATTTTTTAATTGCTCAGTTTTGCACAGAAAAAAACAAACATGTGGTTATTTATATAATTATATTTACATAGTAAGATTATTTATTTTGAAAATTATAAACCAATGAGAACAGTCTTTAAAATTTTACTTGGTTCATCATAACAAATTTGGCATACAATTTTGATGAATTCATTATATTAAAAATATTTGTGCTGTGTAATTAGTAAATTTCATCTCTGTACATTGAGTGGTTTTTGAAGGAGATAGCGAAGAAAGAAATCAAATTCTTCTTTTATAATATAGATTTAATGAAATCTTGATAAACTACTTTACTTTTTTAAAGTGGTCCATGGTATTACATTTATGGAATATATAATATCAGATTATTTTTCTTAAGTTTTATCCAGAAACAGTATGATATTTAAGTCCCAACATAGATCAATAATAGCTTTTAAGTTCCTGAACCCAAAGAGAATTTATTGAATCCTGCAAATCAACGTATCCATTGTCAAATGGATAGGTGGTCAATACTGTTAAGTAACGGCAGTAATTTGGCCTATGCACTTAGTTACACTGAGTTGTGTATCGGCTAATCTAGTGGATTTGAACCCGGCTGTCTTCAATAACTTTGCAACATTGATGTTGATGCGCTGTTCGAAAAAAGCAAACACTAAATGCGACGTTAGAAAATTTTTGCAGCTGACAAGTAGCTGTTATATAGTCATTACTTGATTAATCAATCAATAAAACTTTATTGAGATTTGTTTTTGTTGTCTTCCCTCAGGTGATTCTGAACAGATTCTACCTTGTTTCCTACTAAAGATCCACCAAAACCCTTACCATCAATATACAAAACAGAATGACATCTCAACTTTGATGGACCTTTCCAAGTGGACAGGCCGGATTCAGACGTCCATTCTTCCTAGTTGAATTTGAAATGTCAATTTGTAAAGACCGATGGAATGTCTAATTACCATTTCATAGGAATGCCTAATGTGTTGAGCACTGCCCGACGGGCTCAATTTTGCCATCCGGAGTGAGTCTAATTTGTTCAACTCTGCACTGCCTGATGGGGGCTCAATTTTGCCATCCGGAGTGAGTCTAATCTGTTCAACTCTGCACTGCCCGATGGGGGCTCAGTTTTGCCATCTGGAGTGAGTCTAATCTGTTCAACTCTGAACTGCCCGACTGGAGCTCAATTATCTGGAGTGAATCTAATCTGTTCAACTCTGCACTGCCCGATGGGGGCTCAGTTTTGCCATCTTAGCTGGTCTGTTCAAATCTGTACTGCTTGACGTCAGCTCAATGCTACCATGGCAAAACTCTGTTGGTGACAAGTAGGCTAATCTATTCAACTTTGCCTCTGGAAGGATATACTCTCTTGATTTGAACCATCGATAGCCTTGAGACAAAAGCTTGGAATCGGTTGAGAATTGCTATAAGCCATGCTCTGTCAGAGTTAATTATGTGTTTAAAATACCTGTTTTATTTACCAATCAGGATAAGTCAGAATATGTACTTCAGTGTGTGATAAACTTCATGGCAGTTAAGCTAAGTTTGCCTCAGCTGGTCATAATCTCTTTAGGACACCACTCTTGCGAGTTTAGAACATCTCAGTCTGAATAACTTGCTCCTCTCTGATTCTTCCATAGCGGCCTTTTGTTTGTGTGGGTGTGGGTAAGAGAGGCGAGCGTTAAAACATTTTAGTCAAAGGCTAAATGTTGTTATCTTTAAGCCCTATGAACATTACTGATAGCAATTGTTCATTAATATTCAAAACAATTATCGAATTTATAGAACTAGATTTTTTTGACACTTTCATTAAAATATTGACCCTCAACAAATTGGGCAATGCCATTGGTTAAGTTTCACGATTGTATTGACATTGCTTTTTTATTTTGTACCCGCATGCTAACAGCCCACTATTCACCTGCATGTAACTAACCTACACCTCAATGTGTGCTGATACAATAGTGAAACTGTAAAGATGCGCCCGTTAGAATCTTTCTTATTTCAATCATAAGTTAGAGTACATTTACTGTGCTTAAGGCGTCAAATAGCTTAGTCGGTAGAACATTCAATGAACATAATTATAGAATGACATGATTCGATTCCTGGTTGAGTCATCTGGTGGTGAGCGTTTGGTCTCATCTAATGAGCCCCATTAATATCTTGATAGGAAGCAGCTGCCTCCTTGTAAGATTCTTCGGAAAACTCGGGGAATGTGAAAATAATGAAAACTAATCATTTACCTTGTTGCCAACTTACAGACAACTATCTGAGTCGAACACATGTATAATGAAAACGCTTCGATGAAGATATGAATAAATTGATGAGTTTGACATATTGAAGCTTTTGGAGAAAGCTCTTTTATTGTTGTTTATTTCACTTTCTTCTAAAATTACAGGGGCAGCAGAAGTTTTCTGATTTATACACATAAATCCACAGAAGTTTTAAGTTTGTCTTATGTTTCTGCATTAGTCTGTCAGTGGGCGATTCCTGTGCTTAATGCCTATTCCAGTTATACACATAAATCCACAGAAGTTTTAAGTTTGTCTTATGTTTCTGCATTAGTCTGTCAGTGGGCGATTCCTGTGCTTAATGCCTATTCCAGTTATACACATAAATCCACAGAAGTTTTAAGTTTGTCTTATGTTTCTGCATTAGTCTGTCAGTGGGCGATTCCTGTGCTTAATGCCTATTCCAGTTATACACATAAATCCACAGAAGTTTTAAGTTTGTCTTATGTTTCTGCATTAGTCTGTCAGTGGGCGATTCCTGTGCTTAATGCCTATTCCAGTTATACACATAAATCCACAGAAGTTTTAAGTTTGTCTTATGTTTCTGCATTAGTCTGTCAGTGGGCGATTCCTGTGCTTAATGCCTATTCCAGTTATACACATAAATCCACAGAAGTTTTAAGTTTGTCTTATGTTTCTGCATTAGTCTGTCAGTGGGCGATTCCTGTGCTTAATGCCTATTCCAGTTATACACATAAATCCACAGAAGTTTTAAGTTTGTCTTATGTTTCTGCATTAGTCTGTCAGTGGGCGATTCCTGTGCTTAATGCCTATTCCAGTTATATTGGAGGCATACAAGTCAATGATAATTTCAGGTTTAAGGCGCTATATTAAACCGTCATACTACGACTCTGATAGAATAATTAACGAAGAATAATTTCTGCACTTTTGTTAGTATATATTCTTATCTTGACTGTCTGACACTGTATATCTTTTTTTCAGCTTTTTACCTAAGCGAACTTCCTCATATTTTTGATTGCTCCTGCTGCATAGTAAATTGTGATTGGAAAATTCACAGAATTTACTCTGGAGCCTATTTTGGCGGCATTTTTACCTAAATGTTAATAATACAAGAATACTTGAAAATTCCAAAAATGCATTGATTCAACAGGTATGTGATTTCAATTGATGATCACCCTCCAAATTCAATTATACTTCAAAATCGAGTTTCCTTGAAATGTATTTAAGTCTGAATGTTCAGAAAGGCTTTATTTAGTGGTTTTTTTTGATATCCCAAACCATGTGATGGGTTCTACAAGTTAATCTTTTACATTGGCGTTTAGCCTTTCTCGATCCTTTTATAATCGCTTAAAATCTACATCAACGGTCATATTGATTAAATATCTGACTATAAGCATATGTTTAGGATAATTTATATAAATGAAAATACTGTATAAGAGTGCTATCCTTGTCAAAAAGATAAAATTTAGAACATCACATCAGTTTGTATTGGTCGACGGAGGAGGAAGCTCATTTTTACCATTTAGGGGGAGGCAATATGTTCAGGTCCACACTGCTTGACAGAGGCTCAAATTTGCCATCCAGGGGGAGCCTAATCTGTTCAGGTCTGCGCAACTCAATGGGTGCTCAAGACTGACCTCAAACTCTCTAAAGATGAGTTTTAGGCCTTATTACATAAGTTCTGCTCTCCTCGAGGTGGGTTTAAATACTAGATCAAATAACAAAAAACATAAGAGATGTATTTGTTTCCATCTGCCAAGATCTATGGGGTCTCAAACTGCTATCTCTCAGAGATATAATTATTCAATTTTCTGCAGCGATTTCACCATTTATTTTTCATGGCAAAGAACATTTTGACCTTCTGTATTGTGCGTGCAAGTAGTTTTATTTTACTTTTCTATATTGCAATTCATACTTTCTCCAAAATACCATTTTACACTTTCATTTACCCTTTTATAACCGCTTGTCTCTGTATCTATATCTGTCCATCTTGCCACCTCTTGTCTGTGTATGGCCGAATCTAGAGTAAGTCAATGTACCTGTCTGCCTGTCTTCTCTCTTTTCTTCTGTTCGTCTCCATGCCACCCTTTCATGGTTCTTTGTTTCTGTGGTTTTGCTATATTTTGGGAATGTAAAGTGTCACTTCTGGATTTAATTTGTACAGAGCATCTACAGCAGAAATTTTGCAAAAAAAAGAAAGAAAGAAAATATTGCTCATCAAATTGCATTTTTAGTATGACACAATTGTAGTTTTGTATTCTTTTAGTGGACCAATGAATTAAGACAACCAATGCAAAATATCTGTATTTGATAAGATTTTTTTTGACGCAGC
>JAWDGP010000229.1:0-7500 GCA_033675545.1 Elysia crispata | reverse complement strand
TTTCTGAGTTTGAACTCACTGCTCTAAGCCGCTCTCCGAGAATGGTGTGTACTTGACCAATCACTTCAACACCAGCTCTGGGTAAGTTAGGACGTAAGATTCGATTTGGTTGGAAATTGTTTCCATGATTTAAATAGTAATAAGGTGATAGTTTTCATATCTTCACTGACGTTTAACTTGGTAAGAGAACATGGGCTATGGAGATTCTAGATTAACCCTCCCTTTTTTTAGTTTTGAAGAATTAGATTATATAGTATTTTTGCAGTTATCGGCCCTATTCATTTGTTTTAAAATTGTATTTTTCTTAATGAATTGGATATGCTTAACACGAATATGGTCTTATTCGTGGCAAATACTTTTCAAGAAATAAGCATTTTTGTGTTGCTCTAAAATCCCATTAAACTACAAGTTTCGAATTCGTCGGGAAACGTTCAATAGTGAAGCCTAAAGTGAGTTGGGCCGATATCTGCAAATTTACCCATTACGTGTATCGGTATAAATTTAATTTTCAAAATCTAGATGCCACTGAGAAATGTTGTGAAAGACTCGGTGACGATCACACCAGAGTTTGAAACATGGATTTTGTTCGCTCTATTTACCGTAAGGAGGACCGTTAAGAATTCTTGCCATAAGATGTAACGAAATCGTAAACAGCACGAGCGAACATAACTGAATTAGCCAGTATTCAAAATCGAAGAAAATTTTTCTGAATCTGTACCTCTTTTTTTGAGCATTGAGCATATTTTTTACCCTTCAGTTATCTATTGTTCTATTTTTTTTTTTTTTTTTAGTTTTGGGCTTTGCAAAATTAATATAATTATATTTACATTTTCGTATCTATCCTCCCGTGTAGCCCACTCCTCTCTCTCTCTCTCTCTCTCTCTCTCTCTCTCTCTCTCTCTCTCTCTCTCTCTCTCTCTCTCTCCCTCCCCATCTGTTTCTGCCTCTACTCTCTGCCCTATATCTGAGAGAGTTTCTGAAAATTCTTTTTGTCTGCCTTATCAGGGCATCTTAGTCTATTTCTACAGGAATGCTTATATTGCAGCCATCATGCGATTTTACTACGGCAGTGTTTATTGATTATATTAGCGTTTTTTTTTACTCTTAACCAGGTTTAGATTTAGATCTACGGTAGGGGATTAGATCTACACGTAATGAATATTAGATGCACATGATTATGATGGCTGCGATGTAAAAAACCACTAGACTAAGACTGCCTTTATCAGAATCTGCTATTTCGTCTCTATAGGTCCCAATTACTAGTAACATTATCTATTATTTGTTTATATGAAGCGCTTTAACGAAATGTTTTTTTATTCCAGGTTTGTCACAAAGCAGTCACAAAACAGTCACAAAACAGTCACAAAAAGTCACAAAACAGTCTCAAACCAGTCATGTTTCTGCGATCCGGAAGAGTGGTAGTTCCGAGGGAGGAGCCCGGGCTCGATGCACCAGCTCCGAACCCGGGCTACCAAGCTCCAGAGGTGAGTGCATTTTACTGTTTTTGTAGCAATCACCATCACTATTATTACCATCATCATCATCATCGTAACATCTTGAACATTACATTATGATCATTTCTAACATCGCCCATCATCGTTGTCTTTATAGTGCATACCATCCAAATAATTAATAGCCTCATCCTCATCCTTGTAATTATGACCATCATCAACATAATCAAACACTTTGTCTTCAGATCATCGTCATCATCATACCGTTATTGAGCTTATTCTTACATAACCATTTTCATTATCACAATTATTACGCCTCATAATAATAAGTTCGGTAAATTTGCAGATATCGGCCCAACTCACTTTATTCTTCTCAATAAAATGTTTCTCGACGAATTCAAAACTTGTAGTTTAATGGGATTTTAGAGCAAAACATAGATGCTTATGTCTTGAACAGTTTATTTATCAAATTCATAAAGAAAAATACAATTTTAAAGCTTAGGGTGAGTTGGACCGATAACTTCAGTAATACCATAAGTTCCACATCATCATTTTTACTATCCCCATTTCGTAATCAACATGACCCCTATACTATCACCATCACCATTGCCATCCTATTACTTCCATTATCCTCACTTGACCCTTATCACTGTTCCCATTATTATCAAATCGCTATGTCGCCATCATCATTATCCTCAGTTTCACACTATTGTATCCTCACATCATCGCCGTCGCCCCAGTTCTATCATTATCCTCAAAGTATTTAGACTATTCTAATTGTCCTTATGAAACCGTCTCGATACTCCATCATCGCCGTCGCCCCAGTTCTATCATCCTCAAAGTATTTAGACTATTCTAATTGTCCTTATGAAACCGTCTCGATACTCCATCATCGCCGTCGCCCCAGTTCTATCATCCTCAAAGTATTTAGACTATTCTAATTGTCCTTATGAAACCGTCTCGATACTCCATCATCGCCACCATCGTCGCAGATCTGCTATAAACACATCCATCCCCTTTATTTTGATTATCACTACACTATTATCAGCCTTGATATCTTAACATCAGTCCACCTTCATTAAAAAATATCTCAGAGAGTGGATAATATTGTCAAACATCTAATACCGTCCCACCTTCTACATATCTCAGAGATTAGATAGAATCAAACATCTTAATACCATCCCACCTTCTACATATCTCAGAGAGTAGATATAACAGCTTAATATCATACAACCTTCTACATATCTCAGAGAGTAGATATAACAGCTTAATATCATACAACCTTCTACATATCTCAGAGAGTAGATATAACAGCTTAATATCATACAACCTTCTACATATCTCAGAGAGTAGATATAACAACTTAATACCATCCCACATTCTACATATCTCAGAAAGTAGATAATATTGTCAAACATCTTAATATCATGTCACATTTTACATATCAGATTCTCAGAGAGTAGATAATATTGACAAACATCTTATCCCACATTGTACATATTGTACATTGTTCTTATCTATCGGCAACATCATCAGCAGCACCAACATTTGTGTCATTAAGATCGTTGCTTTTACCAGCACAATTATCAGCTTTGAGTTCACATCTGACTCCTCTATCTTTTTGCTTTTGTCTTACAGATTCGACGAAATGGACGCGATCTGCAGGGTCTTGGAATTGACCTCCAGAACCCTGACAGGGATGCACCTGCATTTCCCGAAGACCGTAAGTGTCACTTCTTTTTCTGGAATTAGTGAAATAGAGAAAACAAGTTATGATGTTACTTTCTCGTCACAACGCGTAGTGACTGGACCAGGTTCTTAAACAATATATTCATTATTAGTTCTCTCTCCCCCCCAAAAAAAAAAAAAAAAAAAAAACAAAAAAAAAAAAAAAACAAAAAACAAAAAACAAAAATAGCCCCCAACTGTTTTAGTAAAGATTATTGACGGAGCACAACCTCGCTCTTGTTGGATCCGTGACTGTGCTAGGAGTAAAACTCGCTGCTTGCTGAAACTTTTGGATTTGATTTGAGCCTGTTAAGCAGATCTTACTGCGTTCAGATTGGTTAGAACAACTCGTGACATCATTCTTGTTCTCTCTATTGACAATTTTAGATTCATTTTAGAATTTATTGATTGCTTTTCTAAAGGGATCACTGCGCCTTAGGTTATTAAATTTTAAGCCCTTGTGATTCTCAACCTTCCTGAAAACTACAGATTTTTACGGATACATAACCCTAAAAAACTTTCTACATGACTTGTAATATGTCTAAATCGACTCGGAACTGCCTTAAAACGCTGTTGAAGCCTCAGATCTGTGTCAGAGACTATCACACCCATTAGTTTCTTACAAGACAAAAATCGAAAAATAAATTTAAGACAAAAATCAGAGCTTAGCGAGTAGTAAAAACTGTTGATCCTAGGCATGAAAAGATTTCCGACTTCCTATCAACAAATCTTTTTGGTCGGTGAATTTTGTACCGGGTCATGTCGGTGATTTTAGGATGACGGGGGCTCCTTTCCTGTGTTTTAGCATGACTGGGGCTTCTTCCTTGTGTTTAAGCATCTCACGGGCTTCTTTTTATTTTAGCTTGACGGGGGCTTCTTCCTTGTGTTTAAGCATCTCACGGGCTTCTTTCTTATTTTAGCTTGACGGGGGCTTCTTCCTTGTGTTTAAGCATCGCGCGGGCTTCTTTCTTATTTTAGCTTGACGGGGGCTTCTTCCTTGTGTTTAAGCATCTCGCAGGCTTCTTTCCTGTGTTTTAGTATGACGGGAAGTTCTTTCCCGTGTTTTAGGATCGCAGGGGCCTCTTTCCTGTGGTATCTTAGCGTGCCGGGGACTTCTTTCCTGTGCTTTAGCATTACGGGCGCTTCTTTCCTGTGATAAAGTGCGATATTCTTTTTGTGTAACTTAAAGGAGCATTCGAAAAATAAGAGACAAAACCAGTTAAGTTGTAACAGAATTTCCTTTACTCTGTAAATTCAGAAATGCGCCACATACATCAAGCGTTACTATTTAAGTTCTCATCCCTTTCTTATCCCTGCGTAGCGACCTAGCACACTCGCCTATATAGCGAGTGTGATATTAACGCAATCTTTCATTGATTAGATTCTCATGAGCTTTGTAAAAAGTGTTTTTTTTTTTTTTTTTTAATTTTGTATGTTTGATTGTGACTCTCGCTTGAAAAGCAACTCTTGAGAATTGCTATAACTACAACTTGTATTTGATGATAATTATTCTCTGTTGCTTGCAAGCACTGCAGCAACTACTGCCCCCATCTTCCTGGCACCACTAACTCCAAGTTTTTTGGCTTCAAGCCGTTAGGCCAGGATTCCTGTTACTGTTCCGCTATTAGCGCCCCTACAAAGTCTATCTTGGTCGCAATTGCTTAACTCGGACTTGTTCCTCCTTCTACGCTAACGTGAATCTCGGCTAGATCTACTGCTACATCAAGACATTGCTTCTATTACTGTTACAACTAGACTAGTGTTACTGCTACTGCTGCCTAGATCTAGGTTTATAGTTCAAAAATAACTCTATTGATCTAACTTTTTACACTCGATCGAAACAATTTTTTTTCCCTTTAATCTAAGCATTTTGATTGACATAAATTCCAAGTGTTTTCTTTTCAAATAAGCAATTTAACTGCGACATTTTTGAACAGGCCTAGCCTAGTTGCTTGTGAGCAATTTTTTTTTATTCTTAGAAAAGATCGCTTCAATACTTTCGAATATGATGGCTTCTCTTTTACGACAAATATCCGAAAAATATACCTTTTTTTTAAAAATTAAATCAAGAAATTTTATTGCGATGACATCTTTTCAGCGAGAGTTACCTTCCTTGAACAACTGGCAAACACAACCTAGGCCTAAGCTGAAACCTTATTTTTTAATGTAGAATGTTAAGAGACGAAAAATAATAAATTTTATATCTTATATTCGAGCAAATAATATGTAGGTTAAATATAGGCATTATAAACCCATGGTCAAGTGAATTTTTCATTTAAAATAAAATTAAAAAAAAAAAAAAATTGAAATACAAGAACGGCGTTTATAGCGCTCTGTGCCTTCACAGCAATATTACAGTCGCATGCCGGCTAATATTTCTTGACTGCTGTCGATAAAATCTCTCCCTTTGTCTCTCTCTCTCTCTCTCTCTCTCTCTCTCTCTCTCTCTCTACTACTTTCCCTCTTTCTATCCTCTTTCTCCAACGATCGCTTTTTCTGTTTTTCTCTTTCTCTCAATTTTTCTCTTTCCTCTCTCCCCTCTCTTTCTAACTCTGTCTTCCTATCTCTCTCTCTATCTCTGTATCCTCACTTTCTCCCACTCCCTGCGCGTTTCAGCCTCAAGTGAAAGTGAATTTGCATAATGTGTAAAATGCCATGAATTTCAAGTTGCAAGTGATATCGTGCATTTCTTTAAAATTTCGCCAGTACCTCTAGGCTTTTGCAAGACAATATTACTATTGAGAACATTAAAAAGTGAATGTTTGTGGGGAAAAGAGAGAGAGAGAGAGAGAGAGAGAGAGAGAGAGAGAGAGAGAGTCTCCTTTTCGTGTGACCGGTTCATATTTTATTCTAAAGAACAATCTGCTGCGTAACCAAACTAGAAAATGACTTGGAAAAAAGTTTTCCCCCCTGCGTTTTACAGAGCAATAGACATAGATCTAGATCGACAAGGCTAGCAGATCGTAACATCTGGGAGTCATGCAAAGAGTTATAAAGAAATTTAGATCCAAACAGGGTTTTGAATGTAGCCTTATAATTTATTGGCGTATTTATAATTCACGTTACACATGCAAAATGCCAGCAGAATTCAGCTACTGTCTCCCATCTTTAGTGTAGAACGAGTTGTATAAATTCATAAACGATGGACTAATCCAATGTATCCCTTTAATCTTTGGTTAAAGACTACCAGTTAAATCAAAGAATTTGCTGGAAACGTTTTGCAAGTTTTGTTGATATACCATGTCTAAAGACTGTTACAGGCTTTTGTTATGTCTAAGAATGCCAAGACCATGTATGAGAGAATGGAGAAAGGGTGGCTAGTGGTAGATGAGCCTGTTGAGAAATCTCCCTGATTGTTTCACAGTATTCTTTAAAGTATTTGAGGCAGGCATTCAAGACTAGTGAGAACATCTTTGGCAGACAGCTTGGTGTTTTTGGTCAGTAGTTAGACAGCTTTAGTGATTAAAAATAGATAATTATGGAACTCAGGGAATTTGCACCTAGTTGGATAGATTGCATTTGACAAAAAATGGTTGAATCTTACGTATTGGTATAAATACATTAGTGAAAGCCTTGGGGAGACTTAACTCTCTGCTTTTCCGTTATAAGTTTATAAATAGCTTCTACAATTTCCTCTCAAGTTATGGGTACATTTATCTTCAGCAAAGGATTGGGTTCGATGGCTTGTTGAAAGGTTTGTTATTTAGGTATAATACATAATTTAAATGGTTGCGGAGTTTGTCTGGATCAGCATTTGTTTTTATCCTTCTCTTTTTTTTTTTTTAACTTTCCAGATTACATATTTCTTCTCATTTGATTAAAGATTACTTAGGTTTTCTTTGATTTTGTGTGTGAATTTTTAATTGCAACATTTAAAGGCTGCTTGCATGACTTTTTAAAATTTTAAAGTTTTAAATTGTCGTCTAGTTCCTTTGTATATTTGTAGAGATGTTTAATACCGTTGTACGTTTCTTTATTACTCCATACTTTCTTGAATAGACCATTCATTTCATTTTTTTAGGTGTATCATTGTACATTGTCAGACAGGACAAGTGTGGTTGTGTATGTTTCTAACTAGACGGTAGACCCTGCCATTGTTCGGTTGCTTCCAACATAACAGTATTTATCTGATAAATTGTACCTCTTTGAATATTTTTATCATTAGTATTGGAGAATAGGTTTAAAAAAAAATCTAATATAGTTTATCTGTGTCAGTGTATTGAAGGAATGTATCATTGTCATTTGCCCAGTTTTGGTCTCTTGTTGATTCTTGCGAAGTGCTCACTGGAGGTAATGGGGTCTACAACTGATCCTCATGGGT
>JAWDGP010000228.1:550000-597502 GCA_033675545.1 Elysia crispata | reverse complement strand
TTAGGTCATTGTTCTGCGTGACTGGCAGAGTAGTTGTCGTCTGCCTCTTGGTCGTTTAGTAGTAGTATCTTATGGCTTACACTTCCAAATGCCATCGACCCAAGATTTGAAAGGTCGTTTATGGAGGTTTTGTAGTAATATCTCATTGATTCATTGGCAGGGATGGAGATGTCTCGCCTCAAAATGTGACCAAAGAGCCTCCATGGCAGAAGCTTGGGCCATGTGCAAAGTCTATGTTTAAACCTAAACTTCATTGCCTTTTTAGGTGGAGTTTTGAAATTGCATTGTGGTCAAAGACCATTGCAAAACAGTCGTATGTTATGTTGGTTGCATAATTTTACTCATGAGAGGTACCTCAATTTGGCCCAAAACTTGCCTTAAAAGTAGCTTAAAAGTACCTTAAAAATGAATTGTCTGAAAAGATTGGGAACCCTGGGGTTATGCCTTTGCCAGAAAAAGGCTGTATTTGCTGTAGCTGGAAAAGCAATAAAACAGTTTCTGCTCAACAGTAGCAACTCCATGCTCTTCACTTTGTGTGTAACTTCTCTGGATCTCAATGCTAGTTTCACTTTTTCATACAGCCAGATAAGGTTGGCTTGAAGAGTTAATAGTCCTGAGGCTGTTGTCTTAATCAAAATTTACTTAAAACAAAAACAAAAAAGTTGGGACCTTTCAAACAATTGACTTGAAGCAAAAGGTGACTTTTAACAAGATAGTACTTTACATTTAGCAATATTGATTATTCAACATGTAAGTAAATGATGTTTTTCAATCAAAATAATTAAAATATTGGAAATAACTTTTACAATTTTTTTTCTTTTTATTCATAATTCCTAGACTGTTCAGAACAAGTGCAATAGGGTCGAGGTTAGACATCATGAAGCGCAAGATCCTCAAGAATGGCAAGATCCCCAAGAAATAGTTAAAGGTATAGTATACACTTTATTCCATAAAGAGCATGTTGAATTTATGTCAATATGTGGACAAAGAAAGTGGTAGCAAAGCAGACAAGACAATCAACATTGACATACTGTTAATGAACTATTCAAACAAATCTCTGAACTGTCCAAAGCTATGTCTTCCGCTAAAGAGATTGCAGTTTCAATTTTTTAACTCATGCATAGTGGTAGAACATTGAGAGAAAAAAAAACTGTATTGGTGAAAATTATGTCAGTCTTCACATTAGTGTAGTACTGCTTTTTTGTCTGTTTCGAACATTATTGAAACTATTGAACTGTTAAACAGATATTATGATGACCAAGAATGTAAAGCAACCTTTAAAAAGCTAATGCTATATATAAGTGAGCGACCAAAACTGAGGAAAGATTTAGAGGATCCAGAATTAGTTCAGAACAATTTTCGAAATTGATTCTTTAAGATGGCTAGACTATAAACTATAATCTTGTTGGTTTTCAAAATTTATGTGGACATACATAAACCAAGTAAAGCATGTATATTGTTTATAAATTCTTTGTAGGATGTTATGCTTGTTATTAGTGTTTGTAACCTAAAGATTGTTACGGATGCATTTTATCCTTTTGTTAGACTCCTTTTTCTGGTAAGGTTTATATTGTTTCTTTTTCACTTCATTAAACTAATGGTTACTGTTTTCTTGATGTAAAAAATACTTATATTTTGTTAATTTCTTTTCAGTATTTTCCCCCTTGTACCCATCTTTGTTATATTTTCATTTGCAGGAGTATCAAGGGCATCTGGGGGTATAAGTTTCTTGCATAACAGCCTTCATTCCACCTGTCAACTATTATCTTGCTAGTTACTTTGAAATGTAATAATTAAAACCATGCCCCCACATTTCTTTATAACAGAAAAAAATTCCGGAATGTGTCTATTTGTCATAAATATTTTTTGGTCAAACTTGATGAACGTTATCTGTTTTTGTTTGTCTAGTAGAATATGACATTTGAAACTTTTTTTTATTTACAGATTTTTGCAATGTATAAGACTTATACTTCCACTAAGCTTTCTCTGATTTTAAAAGAATCAACCATCAAGATGATTCAAACTCCTTGAATGGACAAATAGAGTAATCGCTTCTTTTATCTTGCAGTTCAAAAGAAGAGACCAGCCCGCCCATGTGCTTATTGTGGTGTGCTGCAAACTCAGCTGGCAAGGCATTTAGTTCGCATTCACAAGAATGAGGATGAAGTAAAGCAAGCTATGCGATTACCAAGACGGGACAGACTTCAGAGGTTTAATAACATTAAGAAAAAGGGAATTTTGTCTTATAACATTGGTCTGAAAAATGAAGGAAAAGAACTCTTATGTGAAAGGAGACAAGGGTCTGAGAGAGGCTTAGCAATGTGTCTGGGCTGTAAGGGGTTTTACAGCAAGCGCAGAATAGGAAAGCACAGAAAAAGTTGTAAACAAAATTTAGGTGTCAATCAAGGTACTTTATGTTCCAGTTTTGTGACAGAAGCTTCTGTGATGAATGCCGATGAATTTGAAATTGAAATTGTTCAAAAATTCAAAGATGATATACCAGGAAATCTCTGCAAAAAAGATCCAACTATTATTAAATTAGGTAGAAAACTTTGGGCAAAGTCAGCAAGAAAAGAGAGACGCATCATTATGAATGATATGCGATTGTTTGGAAGACTCCTTTTGGAGGTTCAGAAAGTTGCACATGATGATAATCTCACAGGTGCAGATTTACTCGACCGAGTAAATTTTGAGCACCTCTCTAAAGCTATCACAAACTTAACCTCAAATGAGCACGGACATCTGAAAGCAGGGTTAAAGTTGGCTATTGGTTATATCTTAAAGAAGAGCATTAAGGTAATGAAAGGTCACTACATACAAGAAAATAAGATGAAAGAATCAGAGGAAGTAGATAGGTTTTCAGCACTTTTGGAGTTGAACTGGGAATTCATCTTTTTTAATGCACAACTCAAATGTGAGCAAAGGCGTCAAAACTTAAGAAAACCAGCTGACATGCCAGTAGAAGATGACATACTAGTATTTAGAAATTTTGTCACAGATGAGCCAAAGAAAATGATAAGTGATCCCTATCACAAACATGACATGCATGACTTTGTTCTCTTGAGAAACCTTCTTGTGGCAAAGCTGACTTTATTCAATGCGAGGAGAGGTGGTGAACCTGCAAGATTGTTACTCACAGAATGGGAAGAAGCGCAAAAGGGAGAGTGGATTGATTCACAACAAATCGAAAGAATCAATGATTCCAGTGAAAAAGAGCTGATCAACGACATGAAACTTGCATACCAATCTGGAAAAGGAAGTAGGAGATTGGTGCCCGTTCTTTTTCCAAAGGATACGATACCAGCAATAGAAAAGCTGGTCGAAATTAGAGCAGAGTGTGGCATTGCGGAAAATAATCCCTTCCTCTTCCCAAACACGGAATCATCACTGGATCATGTCATTGGATCAACAAGCATCAAGTCAGTTGTGGATAAATTAGTAGACAAAACTGAAAAGCCCACATTTGATGACGGCGGACAAGTTCCGACACAGAGCAGCAACACTTTTTGCTCAGATGGATTTACCCCAAGAAAAGCGAGACATTTTTTACAGACATATGGGGCATTCTGAACAAATAAATAAAGACGTCTATCAATGTCCTCTTGCTATCAGAGAGATAAGAGAGGTAGGAAGCTTTTTAAAGGAAATAGACACAAGAACTGTTCACAAAGAGATGCATGAATCCTCAACAAGCCAAGCTCAAAGTCATGAAATGACACACGCAGTGACAGATGTAGAAAAAAGACAGAGAACAATCAAAACAAAGACCTGTTAGATGAGGAAGCAAGTTTTGACTCCATTACCTTGGATTCGCACGCCAATGAGGAACGCGCAACAAAAGATGGTTCAATAGGCCAGCTTGACTTAAATCTAGCTGAAGCTCAGCCACCATTGAAAAAAGTGGGCTCAAGAAGATATATGCGCTGGCACTCGACTGATGCTGAGAAAGTTATTTTTCACTTTAAAACTTACATTGACGATGTCAATAGTTCCACATTGTCGAGAGGTAAACTGCCTTCTAAAAAGGAAGTGGAAGGATTTTTATCAGAGCACCACATATTTGAAGATCAAGATCTTCCTGTTTCAACAAAAGTTGCGCTTGTAAAGGCAAAAGTATTTAATGAAAGAAAAAAGAAGAGAGAGAATACCTTTAAACTTTTCAAATAGTTTAGCTTTGAAAAACTGAGCGTAATATCATGAATTCGCATTTTTTTTTTCATGCGCATGAATTGAAAAGATTATACGTGTCACAAATAGAGTGTTTGGAACTATAGCCTGTGACAGTGAGTTCTTTTACATTCACTGCCTTCTTCAGGAAACTACTAGTACTACATGAACTACAAAAGCTATAAAGAAAAAAAAATGAAAAGACAAAAGACTAAAAAACGTGAACTGGAACAACAGTCAACAACTACAACAATGAATTGAGAGCAGCTGTATACAGTAAGTGAGGTAGGTGGAGCCAAAGGAGAGGGGCTGCCCCCCCTCCCCCCCAGCCCCTCTGCTTTGGCTCCACCTACCTCACTTACCGACATAGGTACTCTTTGTTTAAAACGGACTAGATATCTAGATATATACAGCTGCGCTCAATTCAATTGTTGTTGTTGACTGTTGTTCCAGTTCACGTTTTTAGTCTTTTGTCTTTTCTTTTTTTTTTCTTTAAAGCTTTTGTAGTTCATGTAGTACTAGTAGTTTCCTGGAGAAGCTAGTAGGCGAAACGTGGATTAAAATTTATATTTTAGTACCATAGGCCTTCCTTGTTTTTTTTTGTTTCAGGATTCTAAGTTTGTGGTTGGCTTTTCCTTTTTTATCTGATATACTGTTTACAACCGCATCTGCATACCTCGGATCTTTATTTTCCTTCAGATGTAGCTGGTTGTGTGGTGTTCTTGCTTTTTCCATTTTGGATATATTTTCTAAAACTATACATGAAATATTGAACTTTTTTAATTTCGATACTGATTGTTGTTCTTATTACAGCCTTTGCCTACAAAGCCTCTGGCATTGGAACCTTTTTTCCATAGATAAGACTTCCTATTTTCTTTGTGTTTATTCCACAAAAAACACATGTTTTTTTTTCACTTAGTGTTTTTGTTTCACTAATAGCCCATTTGTATTCTTTGTTTATATAATTATACATGTATGGTTTTACTGTTACTTCATATGACTTAATCTTGAATTAATCACATGCACAGTTGTGTACAGTATGTTTTAAAACCTTTATATCACTAAGAAACCTATTTTTCCTGTAATTTTGTGGTTTAGGCCATTTGAAAGCAAAACTTGCATGTCTCTCTGTTCTAGTGTAAAATATTTTTACAGTTCACGTGATATGTAATAGTTATTCAAAGCCTTTTACTGTGTAGTGTTCTTTGTTTTCAATTCGAAAAGAAATGGGTCTTTTTTAAGTTCTCAATTTAGCTACAATAACACCTGAACGGGTTTCTTTTAAGCTTTTGCTACGTTTGTACTTAAATTACAAAGCAAAAACCTCATTCTAAATTTATAGAGTTACAGTGTGCTCCCTACATGAGTACATGCACAGCCTTGTAAGAAATGCATTCTTATAATCTTGGAATATGCCATATGATAATTAATTTTTACAGAGCCAAAGCCACTGCATGGTTTAATCCAATTTCTATTAACCGACGTTTTTGTTTGCCCTAATTTGAAAAGAAAATAAACCTTTTTTAAACTACAAGCAGTCTCTTTCTTGTGAAAACCTAGGTAAAGTTTTTTTATCAGTTGTGTTTACATGTATTTGCATAGTTTTGAATTGAACTTGGTCACTTCATCTTCTCTTCTTTTTTGTTCTTTTATTTCTTTCCCTCCTCCACCTCTATTTCTTCCTTCTTCACCTCATTTTTATTAGTATTATTACATAATATGATGTCCATCACTATTATTAGGAAAAAATGATTATTGTTGTTGCTCTTCTTCTTCTTCGTTTTCTTCTTCTTCTTCTTCTTCTTCTTCTTCTTCTTCTTCTTCTTCTTCTTCTTCTTCTTCTTCTTCTTCTTCTTCTTCTTCTTCTTCTTCTTCTTCTTCTTCTTCTTCTTCTTCTTCTTCTTCTTCTTCTTCTTCTTCTTCTTCTTCTTCTTCTTCTTCTTCTTCTTCTTCTTCTTCTTCTTCTTCTTCTTCTTCTTCTTCTTCTTCTTCTTCTTCTTCTTCTTCTTCTTCTTCTTCTTCTTCTTCTTCTTCTTCTTCTTCTTCTTCTTCTTCTTCTTCTTCTTCTTCTTCTTCTTCTTCTTCTTCTTCTTCTTCTTCTTCTTCTTCTTCTTCTTCTTCTTCTTCTTCTCCTCCTCCTCTTCCTACTCCCCCTTCTCCTCTTCATCCCAATAATAATGATATACGATTCTTTTAGGGATTGTAGTGGCTTCTCAATATTTTGAATTTCTTTGCATTTTCTAGAGAAAGGTCTAGAACCAAAGGGATTAGGGGAGCTTGGTAAACAAAAGAGGGAGAGAAGAAATCGATGATAATGATGATGATGATGATGATAGAAAAGAAGAAAGAGAGATATTTTATAAGCCTCATAAAAAAGAAAGTTAATCTAATACACATAAGTCAAGTTTGCCATACTAGACTGATTGAATCAATGGATTTGGAAATGAAGAAGTGGGTTTAGAAAACTAGATGTGTTTTATCTGTTTTTTATTTGTTACTCTGTTTCTCACATTTTAACTTCTCTCCCATCATCATTACCTAAAAAAAGGATTTAATATTTTTTTGCCTTAGGACGACATATACAATTGATATATGGCGGGTTTCTTAAGTGGCCATCATTTGGTGGTCGACATAAGTGAGGTCGTCTTAATGACTCTCACATCCTAAAAATTTTTATGACGACCACCTAAAAACGTATACTTTTCAATTTTTACAAAAATAAATTTTTGAACATTCTGAAAGTCATAAAATTCACTAACAGCACCTGAAAATGTTTAAATAAATTAAAAAAGTAATTGCATTATTAACTGCAGCCGGTATACACAAGCGACCATTTTGCAATAAAATAACTGGTTGTCCCAAGGTCCCTTTGGTACTTATATATATATATATATATATGTAGCGTAATTTAAATATGGCCGCAGCTGTGGAATCGAATTCTAGTGTTTCGAACTCTATAAATAGCATAATTTCAATATGGCCGCCGGTTAATTCTAGTGTTTCTATCTCTATACATAGCATAATTTCAATATGGCCGCAGGGGAATCGAATTCCAAGTTTACGATGGCTATCGAAAGCATAATTTCAATATGGCCGCCGTGAATCCAACTCTAATGATTCGATCTCTGTAAATAGCATAATTTCAATATGGCCGTCGGTTAGTTCTAGTGTTTCGATCTCTCTAAATAGCATAATTTCAATATGGCCGCCAAGAAATCCAATTCTTATTTTTCGATCGCAATCAAGAGGATTATTTCAATATGGCTGCCAGTTTATCAAATTTTAGTGTTTTGATCTCTATATTTAGCATAATTTCAATGTGGCCGCCGATTAATTCTAGTTTTTCGATCACTATAAATAGCATAATTTGAAATTGGCCGCCGGTTAAACGTAATTTTTCGATCTTTATATATAGCATTATTTCAATATGGTCGCCGGTTATTTCTGTTTTTTAGATCTCTATAAATAGTATAATTTCAATATGTGCCGCCAGGGAATCGAATTCTAGTTTTTTGATCTCTTTAAATAGCATAATATCATTATGGCCGTCGTGGATTCGAATTTTTGTGTTTTGATTTCTCTAAATAGCATAATTTATATATGGCCGCCGATTAATTCTAGTGTTTCGATCTCTATAAATAGCATAATTTCAATATGGCTGCTGTGGAATGGAATTCTGGTGTTTCACTCTCTATAAATAGTATAATTTCAATAATGCTGCCGGGGAATTCTAGTGTTTCGATCTCTTTAATTAGCATAACTTCAATATGGCCGCCGATTAATTCTATTTTTTCGATCTCTATAAATAGCATAATTAATATGGCACCCGTGGAATCGAATTCGAATTCTACGATCTCTATAAATAGGATAACTTCAATATGGCCGCCGCGGAATCCAAATCTAATTTTTAAATTATAGAATTATTTCACTATGGCCGCCGGTTAATTCTATTTTTTCGATCTCTATTAATAGCATAATTTCTAAATGGCCGCTGGAAATTCTAATTTTTCGATCTCTATAAACTGTATAATTTCAGTATGGCCGCCGGGGATGGTAACGGCCACCGAAAGCCATATCTGAGACTGAGGAGAGGGAAAACCTTGGCGGTGGGCAAAATATGGTATTCAGCGTTTTACTAGTTATAGAAAATAGAAATGAGAGTAAAACCGAGAGAAAATGAGAAGAAGCAATTTGTTTACAGAAGCTATAGTCTTTTTTGCACTGATTGTCCATGTAAATGCAAAGGGGTATTTTTGGTTGAATTTTGCCTATGAGAATAAATATTGTAAAATAAAACTTGTTTTTTACTCTATTTAATTTACAGTCTAGGTGAACGATTCTGAGGTGATTAAAGGGCATTAATTTAGCATTCAGTAAACATTATCTTATTATTTATCCCATAATACAAAGCTCACAAAAATGTTTGTTTTAGACACCTACATAATTTTACAAGGCTAAACTCGCCAGTCTTTTGGCCGGTTTGTTATTCTAAACATACATCAAGCTTAAACTCTGAAGTTTTTAAAAAGCTAAGTAAAATAAAATTAAACAAGATAAAACTACGAAAATAAACGTTTATTTTTCGATATGTTAAGAGAATGTATGTACGGTTTTTTTACTAGACCAGTGCTTTTGCGGGAAACTTATAACTTTATAGATTAATTTTTCATGTTTTTATTAGGTCAATGCTTTAGTTAAGTGTTTAAAATTATATTCAACATAAGATTATGTTATTGTGAGGCCAATGAAATTGTGGAATATAGTAACAATATACATGCATAATACATTTAGATTTCAAGTTTTTATGAGGCCAATGATATTGTGGGGTATATAAAATTATATACATTAGGAGATTATGCTTTTATGAGGAGAATGCTTTTGTGGGGTATAGATAACTATATACAGTATATGCCCCACAGCATATAAATATATATATGAAAAGAGGTGTATATATACTATATATATATATCCTTCTCTCTGTATAATAATAATCTCTCTCATTCTTTCTCTCTCTCCCTCTCTCTCTTTTCACCACATTCTATTTTCCTCTACCACTCACTGAACATTAGTCTATCTCTGACTCCTCTATCGCTCTCGATTTTCCAAACTCCATTACACTCAAAGTACCGCCTTCCCCCGTCTTCATTTTTTTTTTCAATTCCTCGTACATTCTCTCTAGTGCTAAACTTATATTATAGAAACATAGTCGATTAATCGAATATTTCCCTCGATTAACAATCGCTTCATCTATGGTATTTTTACTACTATAATTATCCTGTGAGACTGTACTGAAAACGAGAACTTTTAATAACTAAATTACTTCACTCACCTTCTAAAGATATCAGTTATTTTTCGATTTTATTTCTTCTCCTGTAGCAAGTGGAGCAGATAGTTCACCGAGTTTCAGTGACAACAGCAATTTGCTGAAATGGTTTTCTGCTGCACTGACAGATCTCGCAGCGGCTGTCAAACTTGATGGGCGTGGCTTTGGGCTGTGTTGATGTTAACTACCATTGAATCTTGAACAAGACCAATAAGGATTACATTGGACAGAAGAAGAAAGCTGTTCATCACTTCTTAAATCAGTGGAAGAGAATTTTTATTATTTCACGGTGTCCTTTCTCCCTTTCTCTCCCTCTCTGCGTCCGCGTTTTTCTCACACTACTTTCTTTTCCTACCTCTATATGACGTTATCTCCTCTCTCTCTCTCTCTCTCTCTCTCTCTGTCTGTCTGTCTGTCTGTCTGTCTGTCTGTCTGTCTCTCTCTCTCTCTCTCTCTCTCTCTCTCTTCCTCTTTGTCTCTATTTGTTTCTCCCCTACTACACCAAAGCCAAACCTAACCCTTTATTTTTTATCATCAACTCACCCTCTCTTTCAGCTACTTCTTGTTCCAAATTTAATAAATGCATGACATCATATTGCTCATAATCTCATAACGATACGCCTGATAATATTATTTTATTTCTCATATAAAAAAATGAACTGTTTAAAGCAACAATGGAATTAAACTCTTTCGATGTATTTTTCATAAATGGTTTATTTTTATCACGCAATATTCATTGCCTTCAAAATGTGCTGGATTGGTAGTCGTAAAATCATAAAAAAGGTGGAGATGATAATATGCTTCATGAGAACAAGAGGATAAAAGCAACTTGAGACCAGGTTATAACACTATTCACTAGAGCAACACAATAAAACCGTCGGTATAAAAGCGCTCCCAATACTTTTATTTACTATTACTGTATTCCGGCTGTGTGGTCGAGCACCCGCTAAGGGTCTGGGCGGGTAAACAGTACTACACACCATGCCAGGTAAACAGTACTAAACGCCATGCCGGGTAAACAGTACTAAACACCATGCCGGGTAAACAGTACTAAACACCATGCCGGGTAAACAGCACTACACACCATGCCGGGTAAACAGTACTAAACACCATGCCGAATGCTTCTTGTGACGCAAGAGATCGTATCGATACAAATCACCCCGGTTCAATCTTTATCGCCTGTCTTTATTTGAGGTTGATCCCATTGTTGAGCCAACTAATCCCTGAGCATTGTGGTGACATGGTCATGGAGAGATTTCACTGCACCGTAGGAGTAAATAAAGGGGGGGGGGAGAGAGAGAGAGAGAGAGAGAGAGAGAGAGAGAGAGAGAGAGAGAGAGAGAGAGAGAGGGAAGAAAGAACATTTGATTTGACAGAAAAGCTGATGTAAAAGAAAAGAGATGCATTCCTCATATAGTTAAAAAAAACATCCTCATTAAGTTGAATAAATTTTTTTTTATCTATCAGCGAGTACAAAACTTTATGAGAAATGTGAAAAACAGAACTAAAAAGTTCCCATAAATACTTCCCAGAGGAATTTTTATCTCATACCGATGAACCTACTTTTAGGAATTGAATAAATATTAAATATAAAGTTTTTCTATTCAATTCAAATCAATGCAACCTAGATTTCTCTTACAATGCTGCATTAGTGAAGATTTGTATTTCAGTTTCGAAATCTAATGCAGCCTTGAGTGTATTGAAGGCTCTCACACTTCTAAAATCAACCTGACTGACAGGCAAATAAATTTTGCCTCTTTGAATGGCTAAGTTCGCATCAATCTACGGCCGCTTTAATATTAGTGGCCTTCATAGAAGCCTCATAAATATAAAACAGGTGACAAACTCTAACAAACCGGCGCGTGCTAAGAGCTTTCGCCAGTCAAAATAACTTTCCCTCAGGATTACAATATTCGTATCTGTCACAATTACACGCATACGATTTATCCCTCAGAATATCCGGTTGATTATGACTTTGTTCTGAGCGCCTGCGGCAAACTAGATTCTGGTCTGACAGTTTTGTCACCGAACGTTCAAGGTTGGCCATGACAGGCAAGCGCCATGGAGTTTGACAACAGTAACTGCTGCAGTGTAGTTGGTCGAAAGTAAAAGCTGTAACATGTCTGTCGCATTGACCGTAAAAGTCTCTGCTCTTTTATGTGATAGCCTCTTTTATAGTATGGATCATAAACCAATGACATTCACAAGTCTCACAGTTTATTTCAAGGTAATGTTATGATATCATTGTGACCATGCCTCAATGTAGATATAACACAGAAGCGGATTCAATGAAGAGTGGCATTTATATGATAATAAAATAGATTTGGTGTGGGCAGGAATTGGGCAACTAGCAGTTAATATCAATTTTCACTCTCTTTCTCTCTCTCTCTGTCTTTCTCTATCATTTTCAATTTCCCAATTTCCCTCCTTTAAAGTGTCTTCTAAGTGTATTTCCAATCATGAATTTTTTTTTTATAAAATTAATCTAATTAATATTACCAATACTATTTTGTTAACACTGAGCAAGGTGTCTTCTTGTTTGAGAAGAAGGAGCACCATTGATAGGTCTAGTCAACAACCAAGTAGAAAAGCGAAAGTTCCATTATTTTGTATCACGGCTAGTACAAATAAAATATTATACGCGTTTTCTTTCCAAATACGTCAACACATACGGCTCAGCTTGAGTTTCAGAGCATAATAGCAATTTACGGGCGGCTCAAATTGTATACTTTAGAACTATTCAAACAGCAAATGAGGTTCTTCCCGTTTTGCGGGAATGTGAAATAGAAACCCAAGGCCGATGTTTCAGTATATGGGGATATGGTGAGGGAAGGTGGGCGTGGTACAGATTATCTCTTCTATCGGCAGGCTCTACATAAGCTGACGTTGAGAAATAATAATGTAACGATCATAGACGTTCAACAAGCACATTTTTTCTCAATTAGGACCAGTAGTTGCAACTCTGATGTTTCAGGATAGCATTAATAAACGTTGAACAACTTTCAGAGCATCGCAAGCCAATGCTTTTGGTATGAGATGCATTCTAAATCTCTTTCATATTTATTATCACCAGCTTTTAAATCTAAAAGAAACATTTTTTTCTGAGCTAACTTCATGAGAGCTATTTCACTAAGAAATAAGGTTCAAATTCTGCAACTACGGTACTTGAAAATTAAACTTTAGATTTTTTAAATAGCAAAAGTCAACTATGTCCGTTGTTATCTTGAGTTTTGTTATAAGATTCGTTAAAGTTACACTAAATATTTTTTCGGTTTTACTTTCTGCTCTTGCGGCACAAACATATAAAAAAAGAATAAACCCGTCATTATTATTTTAATATCTAGCATCATCTGATTCTGATAATTCTAAAACTAATGACCGTTTCTTATGTAACGCTTTCATACTTAAATACTCAAAGCGCTTTACAATGGTGCCCCCTATAAGCTGTTACCAGCAACGATACCTTTTCGCACTAGTGAAGGAGCGAGTATTGAAATCCGCGCATCTATTTAACAGGGAGACTTTGCTTCTCTCTTCCTTTTTATTATGAGACTAGGGCAACCTTCTTATACTATACGTTCACCTTTTGATCACATATCATTTAATAATAATAGTACAATTTTGTTCGATATCACAGCTATACACAACAGTTATCTTATACATGCAATATCTTTCAGTGTTCTTACACTATCTTTCCCTCCCCTCTTGTCTTTCTGTCGGTCTGTTTGTCTGTCTTCCTCCCTCCTCCCCTCTCACTCACTCACTCACTCTCTCTCTCTCTCTCTCTCTCTCTCTCTCTCTCTCTCTCTCTCTCTCTCTCCATTCTCTTGATATCCTTGCTATGTACATAATTATATCGCCTTAAAAATGTGACTTCTTCCATTCTTTCTTTTGAATGTCCTAATTTTGTTTACCTGTCTGCCTAGCGAAAACGCGCCAGCTTTTACCCTTTAAAACAAAGAGGTAGAAGTTTCTAAATTATTGCGTCAGCGGTCCTGCAGGGCTGAGGGGGGGGGGAGAGAGAGAGAGAGAGAGAGAGAGAGAGAGAGAGAGAGAGAGAGAGAGATAAATAGAGAGAGAGAGAGAGAGAGAGAGAGAGAGAGAGAGAGAAAGAGAGAGACAGAGAGAGACAGAGAGAAAATAGGCCACGTAATTGCTTTAATAGGCAGCGCTCCAGGGCAAACTAGCGTTAGACGATTGAGAGAGAAAGCCCTCGACTAGCTTTCTTAACAAGAAAGAAGGCCCAATTAGATGTCAATAACACAAGATTAACTCGACATTCAAGAGAACTTCCATTAAAATCAATCGTCTGTTTTCTCACCAGACAGGAGTCCTTCATACATCCCGCTGTTCTTGGCTTAGAAGAAACGGATTCCAAAGGAATAATTCAATGGGAAAAAGATGAGAAACACCAAAAATTATGTTTAATTAATCCATTTGAAATCTCAGGTTTAGACCAGCTCTTTTCTCAGACTGTAAATTAAGCAGACAACATGCTAGCTTTTATAAAATGTGACCGCTCTATTACTTTGGTCTGCACGAAAATGGAGATGAGTAGGAGAACGCGTATAGGGTTAATAAGTTCAATAAATTCTGAGTAGATACTGGGACTCACACTAGTATCAGTCTGTTTGGACCATGAGTCTCTAACAGGGCATGAACTGATGTTTGTCGCTTCAACCCTGCCACAATACAAAAGTAAGTCACGGATCCATCCGCTACAAGTTTAAAGGAGAAGAAGAAATCTTATGAGGGGAAAAAACAGCTTCCAAGCTAATCCTGTCAAGTTGAAAAAAATGTGTTTGCTTAAATAACTTTCTTCAACACACTATATTGGTTTTTCGGTCACTTTCAAGGCTCATGCTGTCATAGCAATCCTCAAAAACGAGGAACATTTGCTTCGTTTTGCGGATGAGTAATTTTTCAGTGCTTGTGACTAAAATAGTGAGGGAATAAGAATAATGATGATGATGATGATGATGATGATGATGATGATGATGATGATAATAATAATAATAATAATAATAATTATAAAACGAATACTGGATAAACTATTCACATTGCAATCTTCAGAACAAGGCTTTATTCTATAGTTTTATTATTAAATCAAGCTTTGTCAATATAAATGCCGTTACCACAGAAATCATGAATCTACATGTGTGCTTTTCATGACTCATCAAGCATTTAAATAAATTTTTTTAAAAACTTTCTGGCATCAAGCTTTCACTGGTCTACAGCTCTCTGTTCTTTTGAAACGTATTGCAATACAAAAATGTAGAGACACGAATGCCAAACATAATTATCACAAGTCATGCTTGTCTGCCAATGTTCTTCGATGGGAAAGATAAAATGAAAAAAAAAATCTAACTTTTGACCTGAAAACCCAAGCGAAAGAAGTTAAAATCATTGCAAGTGATCTGAGCTGCAGTAACAGAGCTATGTAATATCCTTGTTTTGTTGTACGCCTGTCTGTGTTTATTTTGACTCTAAGGAATCTGAAAGTCTCTCTCTCTCTCTCTGCATGCTGACCGAGAGAGAGACATCAGGCGAAACCAGCTCAAAAGTAATCTAGTAACCAAGACAACCGTAAGATCGAATCATGCGACTGGGTAAACCAACTTATTCTCCTGGTAGAGCTGAGCAAAAGAACAAGGAGAAGACTAAAAGATAAAGACGAAAAGCAAAGAAGCACATCCAGAATCTACTCCGGTCCCAAGATCGAACACTCACATTAATTTGGTGCAATAAGATGTTTTGCTTCGTTTTCTTTTCATTCTTTTTTTATTCCTAAAATTCAACTTGTGTTACGAATTGGATAAAAACAACCATTTAATGATAGTTAAACTATTTCAAGAGTTTGAATGGAGTGAGCTCAGCCATAAATAAAATGTCATTTTTCGAATCAGACTTTTATCTTGGAGCCTTTTATTCAGAGAATTTAACAAGTGAGATCGAAAACACGCAATGCTTTCATACATACTGGGACAAGACAAGAGAGAGAGAGAGAGGGAGAGGGAGAGAGAGAGAGAGAGAGAGAGAGAGAGAGAGAGAGAGAGAGAGAGAGAGAGAGAGAGAGAGAGAGAGAGAGAGAGAGAGAAAGACGTAGACAGAAATACAGAGAGACAGTGTGACAACGATAAATGAACAGAAGGAGAAAAAAAATAAGAGAGAAAGCGAGAGAAAAAGAAAGATAGAGAGATAGATAGATAGATGTATATAGAGAAAGAAAGATATTTCGAGGGAGAAAGAGAGAGAGAGAGAGAGAGAGAGAGAGAGAGAGGGGGGGGGAGGGAGAGAGAGAAAGAGAGGGAGAGAGAGAGGGAGAGGGAGAGAGAGAGGGAGGGGGGAAGGAAGACAACGAGAGATTGAGAGAATGTTGCTGCAAGGAGAGAGAAGAAATTATTTGATTAAAAACAATATCTAAAAGACAGCTAAATCGAATATTCATATAACTATGGATAAAAGCAATACGTTTTAATGCATTTCAGCAAATCCGCAAACAAAACAGTACGCTGTTCGCGATGCTGAAGATGAGAATTGTCAGTTTCAATTCGTGAAATATTTAATAATTACGGTGATTGACTTGAAAAAATTTCATTCGATAAATAATTTTCTGCTTCTCGCATCAACATTACTTTATAGACCTTAACCTCTCCTAAACCTTCAGTTATCAGAAAATGATCCAAGCATTTCTTGTTAAAAAGAAGGAACAAAAGTTTATCATGTATTATCAGCCAAGAAGAATGTTTTGGCTCTGTCTTACACAAGGGAAAAATATGGAAGGCCGCAAAAATACACCCAAGAACTGTTTAAGTGGTTTTACGTTTTTATCTCATCGCTATGGATAAAGGCATTGAAGCTAACGCCACGTGTTAAAAAGTGTATAGTTTTCTAGAAGTCTAAAAAACATCTACTTTAAACAAACTGCTAACCCAATATTAAAAAAAATACACAGCTCAAGCTGTCTATGTTCTATAAAAATTCATTTCGTTTTTGGTTTTTATCTGTAGTTCACACATATGCAATGATAGCGATCCTCATTGAGATAAAAAAAAAAAAAAAAAAAGAAAAGAAAAATTCGACGCAGTTCTAATGTTGATGTGAACTGAATATTTTCGATGAGATCTAGATCCGATTTTTCTATTCATACTAAAATAATAATGAGCGCCCCGCATCCATTATGATAATCTTGGTACTGCTTTCTATGTCTTTCTCAGCTTGAAAATAAGGAGACGATTATCTAGATCTAAAAATCATATAAGACTTTAAATTTCTGGAGCTGGACTTTCCATTTTGGACAAAAGAATCATTTCGATTTATTTGATGTAGCATAGCTCCTTCAACATTGGCACCGAGTGTTTGAGTTTATTAATATTAAAATTTATAGCGTGTGCTCCACTTCTGAAAATCATAAAGTTTGATGAAGCATAAGCATTTCGTTTCTGCAGAAGCCAAGAAATATTGGCCATGACTTTAAAATTTAGCTCGCAAAGCGGCTATGATTTAAAAAAAAAAATGAAATATTTCAAAATTGTGAGGTGGCCTGAGATTTTCAGGCTCATGTCGGAAATTACTGTTTTGAGCTTTTGAGCTTCAAACCTTAAAAAATCAATTTTTCAAGGTTCCCACTCTTCAGCTTCTTATGAACTATCAAACATTTTTCTATCTTGTCAAGAAAAGTCAACGCCCAAAAGAAACTTTAAGAATATGTTTTATTGTGTTTTGTGAAGATAACTGCAACCCTGCATGAAAACTTTCCCCAACTTTAAACACATTTTTCTCAGTTTCACATTCCCCAACCTTGTGTTAACTTTTGGTGCATATCTCAGCCAAATACTAATATATTCTAAAAATTTCAACTGATTTATGCACGGAATTGTTTGGGGTTTCAAAAAAGTATGAAAATCACGATTTATCCAAACTAGTCATTGAGCCTGAACATTACAGGCCACCTTCCAATTGTGACTCTCATTTAAATCGTATTATTTTTCTGCATTTTCTTTATAAATCAAAGTCATTTGGCTCACAGTATCGTGTTTCACAAAGCGCAGACCTCAGCTCGAGAATAGAGAATAAAGCAACTTCCACATAGCGTGTGTTTCCCCTATTTGGACCTAAAAAGCCAAGCTAACGGTAAACCACACATTTGATTAATCCCAGAATCAAAACAAACCCAGCACCGTCTCAGAGACCCGTGTCACGCCTAATGATTTGCTTCCGGCTCGGGTGCTTACGTTCCATTTGCAATCTGTTTTCTTGGGAAACTGGTCTGATTATCTGGCAAACAGAAGAGTAAATTATCTGTCTAGGAGACCTTGCTTTCTGAGAAAGCATTGGGCCTGTGGATATTACACGTAGGGACAGGAGTCCGACTCCACTTTATGATTGCCTATCGAACTCAATATACCTAATCAAACAAGAATACAAGACCGCAAGCTGTTGGAGAGAACGAGAAAAAGAGTCACTAGTCTGGTTTTAGGACAGAAATAGAACGAAATCATTGAAAGATGTTTCAAGCAACAGGTTCATCAAAGTTAAAATCTCTGTAAAGCGCTGTAAACCTCAATCAATGTTATAAAGAATATATATTTGATTCCTTTTAATATATAGATACCTCTTGTATCAAAAATGTTTATATCGAATGAAATCTAAAGACAATTTTATCTACAACGAAAGCTGACAAAGTGGAGCGGCATTAATTTCATCTTCATGACTTTTGCCTATTGTTTGATAGTGCTTTAAGGAACAGTGGGAATAATTAACATTCTTGCGCAAATAAAAAAATAAATAAATAAATAGTTTAAAAAAGGAATATCAGGATAAAACAAAAAATGTCAATTAAAAAAAAATAGATTTACGCCATACACAAAAATCAAAACGTCCCAAGAGTAGTGATGAATTAATCGAAAGTGTAAATATAGATTATATCTAGAGCATTCTGGTGTAGATTACATAACTGTGGCACATATTGACGATAAGATAGCCATTAATGCCGGAAATACAACTTGATCTTATCTTCATAATTCTACATATGAGGGAGGATTGCGCGTGTAACTTAATAAGGTTCTTGATTTATTCTTAACAACAGGGCAGTGTTGCAATAATACATAACATATCATCAGACCCATTTTATCGATATTAGACATGTGTAAGGAAATAATTTTACGGTTTTTATTACCATTTCAAAACTTTATTTTTTTTTTTTCACGCATGCTGCAACGCGCTTGCTTTCGGGAAGGCTGAAAACAGTATATTTTTTGTAAGATGCAAGGGAGGAAACAACCAAAAAATGGAGTCGTCCATACCCATGGTGATGAGACTTTTTGGTATTAGTACGTCCTCTCTTTTTGATCTTCCTAAAATCATGCCTTTCATGTCTCAGTGGGCATTAAGGAACATTAGGCTCTGTGAACGCAGCAGCCACGAAAAGTAAACGGTCTGAGCCGTGAACCCAATACACCGAGAGGCTTAGCCCAGTCGCGTGAGTAGTCTGATGCGGTAGCGATTGTCCAGGCCGCTCTGATGCTTAAGACACCGAGTGTACCGACGCTAAAGGTGGCTTTACGGGGAAGTGATCTCACCCTGGACACCGAGAAATTTTCAGCTTTACGACGAAGCTTCTTGGCACCTCAGCCCCAGCTCAAGCAAATAGACACGGGTTTTAAACCTCCATCACATTAGCAAAGTCAGGACCCCATCGTGTTTAGAGTACATCTTCTTTAATACCACGCTGGTGTCGTCCTCCATCCCGTTTCTCTAAAGTCTATCATCACATTGGCGGCTCAGTGCGCTTAGAACGTGTTGTTTTAAGTGGCAAGAGTATCCAACGGCCGCTTACTTTACTAGGTTCTCTGTGTACGGAAATGTGGAGAAAAGTAAACGATGAGTGTCACCAATAGTTGAAAAAAGCTAAGATTGTAAACAAATCCTAAAGTTGAGGTGACAAAACACGCGAAGTCGAAGCTTCCTTCGATCATAGGATATCCAAATGTACTTTTTTCTAATAGAGAATGAATGGAGTGTTTGTACGCGTAATTCCTTCGCAGCAAATGATCCATTCTTTATTCTTATATCACATTCTTGTTGAGGATTGAATATTAAAAGACATTCCCGGACATTAAATTTTAGTTTGCTTCCCATGCATTGAGTTTCTTTTTTAAAAAAGTGTTTTAAGAAGCTTAGTAGATCACCTATCATAACTTTGGGATTGAAACGTCTAGCGTTAAAGTTTCGTGAAATGATTAGAATTGCCAAAGTTAAAAAAAGAACCCAGAAATTATCTTTGGGCGAAACAGTTATAAACAAGTCAAGAACTTTTAAATTGTCATCATATCTATTGCGCTACTTTATTTAAGTAGTGAATGTTGAACTTTTAATGATAGTATTGAGTCGGTACAAGAGCAGCTATCTTAATAGTTTAAAAAATTACCACCATATATTATTCAGAAAAAGAGACATAAATTTCTGATTAAACAGGCTTTAGTTACGCCATGCCTGGCCATTTCGAAAAGCCACTAATCGCGATAGAAATGGGGAAAATCCAGGTGACAATATAATGTCTAAGCAAACAATACTGTAGATAGCACTCTTTGCTCCAGGCAAAACAGATATATTACGGTGACATTGTCCTTGTCAAATTCACATCCCATTTTTCAAAAAATAAGTTGTGATCAGACTGACCGAAATCTTTTTTGTTGCAAGTCTGAACAGCGCAAGTTCTATTTGATTCTGAGATTCAATTTACTAGGACAAAACTTTCCCGTTTTGGAGGAGATGCGGTGCACTTGAAGTGTTGCCCTTTGGGAATTACTGAGAGAGCGTTCAGCACATCCCGTGGGAGCGTATCGCGGTCTGTGGTGTGCGATACACTTAATCAAAATAATGTAAGAAGGTGACTTTTTTATTCATGGAATTATGGCTTGCTGTATATTTTAAACGACTCACTTGTGAACCAAAATAACATTCGGAAAATTTGAAATTCAAATACCTAAGATGTAAAGATACTCCAATTGTTGAGGGGCTTTGGGCGTACATTTACAGTGTAACCTAATGAATAGGCCAAATTCATTGAGTTAGATCTTATGAGAAATGTAAAGTTTTACTGATGTTTTTTTTAAATTAAAAATAGTTCCTTTCTTTTTTTCTCTTCTCTTTCCACTCTTTTTTGCTTAAATTCTTAGTTAAAAAAAATGCGTATAATCTAAGCACACCTGAAGTTTATATTGCCAGTTTTTGCAGTGCTTTTTGTTTCGTATTTCTGCACCATATATAAATAAAATAGAGATGGTTTGCACTTGAGCACAAAAAACAGAACAAAATGACAAGGAAACTTGAAGCGCTATACTATAACTTATATTTAATATGAAAACAGCTGTTGCCGATAAGGATGAAAACTAGTACGAAGAGGCAATCTTTTCCCCGATTTGTTTGTTGACAGGGAAGTTTGAAAGTTCATAAAATTGATAGTTTTACAAAACTAATAAATCATGAAAACCTGCAATAAAAATATATTGAGTACTTTAAAAAACCAACAAAGAAGCTACATATTGGAAAAAAAAATAATTTGCATGGCATAAAAAAAGATTTTCATAAGGCATTCTGACTTCATAACAATAAAATAATATACTAAATTAAAAAACAAAAAAATTTCTACCAGACCTTAATCACTTTTTCGGAACAAACAGTATTTCAATAAAAAAACAAACAAACACCCAAAGTGTGCTTTGATAAACCGCACCACGTCCAACATCCACGGATCTCATGACCGAATTTCTGGAATCCCTGGTGATGGTGTTTTTGCACAATGTAATTGGCAATTTGCAAACAAGAAAGCTAATTTTCTGTGCCCAACTAAGCTGAGTTTTCAGAGAAAACAGCAGCCAGGTCGGGTTACTCACCAGGCGGCAACGCTTTGTGTTAACAAACAGGCCAGTCTCCAGTAACTATGAACCAGGCATAACTGAAAACATATATTATGATTAAAAGGAAAAATAAAGAATCACTTTTACAAGAGAGAAACAAACAAAATCGCTCTCCTGTAATCAGCCCAGGAACAACACTTTACTAAATTAATGTTCAGTTCTATACAACTTTTAGAGGTTATTGAAAGAAAGAGCAAGCAAGAATGATACTTTTTTTCCCCTAAATGTCAGAGAAAAGTAGATAAGCCTTTCAAATGGCTGACAATATTTAAGTCTGTGCTTAAAATAATTATTACATCTGGTTTACTCTGGCCTTAGAGATTTAACTCTGTGGCAAAATGTCAATCAAAGAAATCACGAGAGGACTACAAATCAGTAACTTATCATTCTATAAAATGAACATTAAAGTGGAAAAAATTCTGGTAGGTTTGAGAAAGCTTAGACAATGTACTATGCAACTCGCACTATTTCTCGAGTTTGCTAATGAGAGAAGAGAAGCGAAGAGACTAGACCAAGATCTCTGTACCGCCACTAACAGGTGAGGCTTGATACGCTTCCCACCTGGTCTTCAGTGTTGTTCTGACCTATATGTAAGATGTTATGCATGAGTAGTTTACTCAAACTGTTTTCACACTTTCCCAAAGGAAATATTTACTGTTGAACTTGAGAAATGTCTTGGAACGCAAACGTATTATCACATATAAGTACTTGTTTTAAGAAAAGTACAAAATTCTCGTTCGATAACTTAATTTTGAAATTTATCACCCTACAGCAGGAAATAATGCATGCAAAAAGAAATGACATTTATATTGAATTTAAACTTGATTCGAAACCCATATATTTATTTCCCCAAAAAAACCCCAAGTCTTCTTTTCACAAACCCCATATTAGAGCGTATATTCCTAAATCGAATAGTAGTCTAAAAATCTAGAATTAGGACGAATAAGAGACAGAAAAATATAAATTCGATATAAAATTAACCTTGGTGACTTAAAAAGAAAGGAATATGAACGTTTTAAAAGATTCTTAAAAGTAAAATTTCAAAAAAAAAAAAAAAAAAAAAAAACCGTACAATTTAACAATGAGAATTGAATTTGGAATTAGGTCCTCGTCATCTCATATTCTTTATACCGGTACTGGACATTAAGTAAACAAGCAGTAAATTGGAGCCTTTTCCTGGAGACCTAGCGTCATTAATAACGGCTGCAGTCGTGCTCAATTCTTTCTATTCCCGTTTCCTTTTATTACGGTTCTCACGATCACATTGGATACTATAAAAGACTTTTTCAAGGTAGGCGCCGAAAGAGCTTTTAATTTGTAAGTCTCTTACAATCGATGAATTTCCATCTAGTTGCGTACCATTTCATTTATCAGAATTAAAATCCTCATTGACGGTCCTTATCAAAACAAAACAATAAGATGTAAGCCATGTCAATTGGACTGCATGGAAAACACCAATCACTTACACTTCTATGCTTCATACCTTATTGAGTCATTCAATCTATCTTCTCCAACTATGCTACATATTGGCCTTTTTCTTTTTAAAATATCACTAGACCTTGATTACAATGGCGCCGCCGACTTAACAGAATAAATCTTTAATCTAACTGCATAATTCAACTTGAGGGAGTAACGCGGAAACAACATCATTGCTGTTTTTATCATACTTTATCTCTTACATAGCGCTTACCAAGTATATTCCCTATAGGCTGACCAAAGAAGCTAAGTAAATACTGTTTTCTGGGTAAATCTCATAAAGTCTTAGAAAATGGGGAAAAAAATCTGATAGTTTGGATTTATCGAGCGCCTAGACACACACAGTTTCCGACTATCCAGATTTCTCTGATCTGACTAGCCAGGCGGACAGTGAAGACAGCAGAAACTTACATCTCACAGTGAAAGGAACTTAATATGCAAAACGACAGACGATCAGGGAGCGAGGCTCTTATCTCAGGCTGCCGGGCCCGCTGGAAGACAGGCGGGGAGTTTATTCTAGAATAGAACCTGACACTCTCGGAGATAGCTGGACACCGAGAAAAGTCAAAGGCGTCGAAAATCGATGGCATGGCTAAGGAGCTTACTCCGTGGTGTTGTTGTAAGAGGGAAGAACGATTATGAACAAGTTTATGTTTGAGGTACATTTTAATTCTGTAACGAGGCTGGTAGCTTGAGTAGCCACAAGATGGATCGAATAAAGATAATTTCTCTATCGATGTTAATTTGAATTATCATGTTCAGAGAATATTGTGCTATTTATTTTTTGTATAGAAAGGATACATTAAGAAAAAAATAAATGAGAAAAATTAACATCGATACAGAAATTATCTTTATTCGATCCATCTTGTGGCTACTCAAACTACCAGCCTCGTTACAGAATTAAAATGTACCTCAAACATCTAAAATCTAAGTAATGTCTACAGTTTAACTGTATTCTCTAGGAAAATTGTAAGTTAAAAAAGTCTTTACATGATATATTGAAGAGAATCACGTTGGTTTAGCGCTCAAAAACTTTTTTTTAAAGAGGAAAGCTTTTTGCATTTGCTAACTTGACTATTGGGCTGTTCGATCAGATTTATAGTAATCGAATCTTTTTTGAGTGATTAAAACATTTATCACTTTATATACATAAATTATGATTCTCAATAAGTACACAACTGTGAAACTTCAAATTGGGAAGAGCATTATAACAATTTGTGCAAATGTTTTTAAGATATTTTACAAAATGGTCCAACTAACCCTTTCTATATTAATAAATTGCAAAACAAAAGGCGATTTCAAGTTTTATAAGGAAATATAAAAATCAAGAACTGAGTTTGAAATTAATATAAGTTGAATTCATTCTCATGTCAATGAGGAATGCGATCTAAATACCAAGTTTTTGCCATCACATGAACCGGTAGCATGTGCATTGATTAACACACCTGGTTTAAAAGCATTCACGTTACCATAAATTGAAAAAAATGTTATCATATGCTCAAAAAACTATATCGTACCTACACACGTGTCTTTTCTAAAGAAGTGCATTCTAGAAATACTGGCACCTACTTGTTTCTTAGCATAACCAAACTTCCATAAAATATTTATGGGGTTCAGCTAGCTATAGATTTAGTTATGCTACCGCATGTTCTAGTCACCCCATGTTAGTTCAGTAAATTATGAGGATACGAATAATGCAGGAAGAAAGAGAGAAAGAGAGAGTGAGAGAGGGAGAGAAGGGGAGAGAGAGAGAGACAGAGAGAGACAGAGAGAGAGAGAGAGAGAGAGAGAGAGAGAGAGAGAGAGGGAGGGAGGGAGAAAAAGACAGAGGGACTTTTACGAAAGCAGACACGACCAAAAAATGGAAGATAACCATCAAAAGAGAAATGGATATAGAGAGAACAAAAGAGAGAAGAGTAGGTAAATAGATAAAGGTAAACCGTAAAATAGGCCTTCTAGAGACAGAATTAGAAAAAAATAGGAGAACGTGCTTGTAACAGAGAAATACAGCGATAATGAAGAAGAGAAAAATATGATGGAAGAAGAGGAGAAGTAGAATAAAGAGAAAAAGAAGAAGAAATGGATTGATAATAAAGAAGAGGATAAGTGAGAGAAAGGAAGGAGATTGAGCCAAAGAAAGAGTCCACCTCATATAAATAAACATCTCATTATATATATATATATATATATATATATATATATATATATATATATATATATATTCTCGACAGATTTACAAACAGGAACCAAACGATAGTGACATCTAAAAACAAAAAATGTAACGAATTCGATGAGGTAAATAGATTTAGAGCAGTTGTTAATAACGACATTGACTCTAAGCTAAGGAAAATATAACTTACTTACATGCTCATAGGAAATTTAAAAAAAATCACATACACATAGACACACACACAAGTACAAAAGTATGACATATGATAAGATTTTCTTTGAGTAACAAGCGAACGCTGCTAGTCGTGAAGTCAAGACTCCAGCGTGGATCCCGGCTAGCTCAACGGGCTGCCCAGGTCATTAACTCATCGGCCGTCCATGCCAGGGACTAGGTTATTACTAAATCTACTATACATGTACCGATATAATCCTGGGTTACCAGGGAACTGCCCTAGATAAGCCACAAGTTCATACGTAGGTGTCTTTTATGGACCATTTTCTAGTTATGAGGTTAAAGAAGTACAGAATATTTTTTTTAAGGGTGGGGAATCGTTACTAGTTTGAAAAAAATTGAGAAAAACATGTTCAAGGATATTTTGAAAGTAAATCTTAGTTGTCATATCTGTGGTTGACAAATGAAAGTTTAAAAATCTATGAAAAGAGAAAAATTACCCAAATATAACACCTATCTTATTCAAACAGAAAAAAGCATATGGTTAAAGACAAGCGAACTATCAGCAATAAAAAAAATATCGACCATTAAATCTTTTAAAGGTTAAACATTATTTCTACATTCTTGAAATATTGAACACAATGCACCCGATGATAATAAGCATTTTGCACTATTCAATTTGAACGGGCTAGACCTTTTCTTTTCTTGGTGAACACAAGAAACGTATTCTCTGCAAGACGAACTTAATACATTTTAAAACGAACAATACAATTTTACGTTTCGCAATATGCTAAATACAATACACTTTTATATTTCGCAATGTAACGAATTCGAATGTAATTTTAAAGAATTTGAAAAAATAACAACAACACATGTGACGTCGAGATGAACATAAAACTAGTTCATGTACATTCCCATGACCATAAGACACAATCTGGTGTAACATGTCGCACTGCTTTAAAACCTCGAAAAAATGCAAAGAGCAGGAAAAAAAACCGGTGAAATTTCGATAAAGCATCGCTATGATTTTAACCCAATAAAACCAAAACGAGACCTAGGGTTAAAACTTTAAAAGGTGTCTGGATGCTGGAAAGACAACTATGAATATTCATTCTTGATAAAAAAAAAAAACAGTAAGGCAGTGATTAGACATGTTGGACTAACCATCTGAAACAACATAATCAGGAAGTTGCTCGGACAGTCAAGAATATTATCTCATAAGAAGATCAAGACTGTGATTGACGAAATATTCGTATGTAACAGCATGGCCAGGACGTGGAGTGGACGATTTAGAAAACTTAAATCTGATAATAAGATCAGGACACTGAGTAGACGGATTAGGTCATTCTTCACTGATAAAATGTAATGAACAAATGACTTCCGAGATTTCTATCGCAAAATTTTCTCAAAGCATACAATGTCATGGATCAATTCCTCGTCATGGTAATTCGTGAGGTTAAGTTTTTAGGGGAGAAAAATGGCATTTTAGTTGTGTTGTATTGGACATATTTTTTTTTCTTTTTACCTTGCGAAAGCAAGACAAAGCGCCACTGTGAATAAAAAAAGATGGTTTTAAATTTCACATACTTCGTAAAATGAAGTATGTTTTTCTTCCCTTGTGAGACAAATGATTAAGGTTGTTCCTACATCGTACATGAGAGTACCTTTTTCAGTTTTTGATGGGATATAAGATACAAATACCTTCGAATTACATCGGATACCTTCGCCCATTGATCATAGATGGGAGATAAGAACACATTTGGATATAAGTAAGATCTAGTATCCAGATCTACATTCTTTATCCCACAGAGGCAAACGTTTTTAGGGGATCATTTACACTTAATGCTAAGTCCTAACCACTGCTGAACATTACATAAAACTCTAACTCTATACAATTCATCATTATACTTATTCCAGCGGTCTTCAATTAGCAGAAATAGTAGTAGTTATGGTAGTAATATTAGAGATGGCAATTGTAGTAGTAGTAGTAGTAGTAGTAGTAGTAGTAGTAGTAGTAGTAGTAGTAGTAGTAGTAGTAGTAGTAGTATAGTAGTAGTAGTAGTGGTGGTAGCAGTAGTAGTAGTAGCAGTAGCAGTAGTAGTAGTAGTAGTAGTAGTAGTAGTAGTAGTAGTAGTAGTAGTAGTAGTAGTAGTAGTAGTAGTAGTAGTAGTAGTAGTAGTAGTAGTAGTAGTAGTAGTAGAAGAAGAAGAAGAAGAAGAAGAAGAAGAAGAAGAAGAAGAAGAAGAAGAAGAAGAAGAAGAAGAAGAAGAAGAAGAAGAAGAAGAAGAAGAAGAAGAAGAAGAAGAAGAAGAAGAAGAAAAAAGTAAAACAATACCAACAGCAACAGCAACAACAGCAAAAAAAAAAAGGCTGAGCACAAGGATCGGATTTGGAGGCGAAGAAAAGGAAGATGAAAAAGAATAAAAGAAAAAGAAAAAGAAAATGAAAACAATCAGAAGTGGAAAAATGGTACGAAGGAAGATGACACGATGGAATATTTACAAGATGCGGAGAGAGCAAGATCATAAAAAATAGTAATTTATTCAATAAGAGTTTGATAAAGATACAACTAATAATGTAACCTTTTTTAGCAACTTTTGTAGCTATTTTAGAAAGACACAGCTATTTTGAAACTAATAAAGTAATGGCAATCCTTTGGTAATGTAGCTTAAGAGTTAAAAACTACTTTATTGATAGAGGAGAGTTATTCTTCTACTTACAATGGATTGTCACCACAAATAGCCCGCACTCTTGTTTTTTATTAAGAAACATAATTTTCATACACCTCTTAAGTATGTTTGATAATGTTGCTATGGCTGAGCGTGCCGAAATTCACTTAACTGGTTTCGACAAATATTAGCAGTTATTATGTTCGATGACGTCATTCTAATGTTAGGCTACATCTTTCAATTTCTTCCATGTCTATAAATCATTATAAAAGCTTCTCGTAAATGTTCCTCATCTCCAGTGTTTTTTTCCCTTCAACTTTGAAGGAAACTGATGATACCTTTCACGTCTCCCCATGACGTGAGAAGCAATATAAAGATCAATTTAAATGTAAAAAAAATCGGCATTTGTTTTAAAACGCGATTTTTTCGATACACACCCATACCACGCATCAATGTTATTTATCTATATATTGTTGGTTTTTTTTTAAATAATGAGATTATCTCTTAAACCCTAACTCTTTCTCTAATGCTGTGTTTGTTAGTTGCATTAAAATGTGTACGGTTACCCATATTGACTTAAAAATATATTGTTGCATTTTTCTTTAAGTTCAGATATTGTTTGTCTGCCCTTAAGAAATTGAGAGAAATGCGCCATTATTGATCCTATTTACCTTATTTCTATTAGAATACAACCACACATATTTTTTTCCACATTGAGACATCACAAAAAATGTCTCACCAATAACAAAGAAGTAAATTATGTTTTTTTATAGTCTTAAAAATAATTAAGATATTTTCATCCCCTATTTATTATACCTAAACGCGCCTCAGGAAAGCTCTTCATCTCTCCCAGCCTACGCACTAGCGTCTGTTCCCTGTTTGCGCTGGCATTAATATACGCATGAGGTCAATAGAGCCGTCTAATGAAGCAGTGTGCCCTGTTGGTCAGCAAACAAAAGCTCGCGAGATGCCAGGTGGGGTTCACTGAACTCCGTGACTGTCTGAGCCCAAAGGTAAACCTCTCGGCTTGATCAATTCGAGCTTGTCAGCAGGACTCTAATTACTTGTAAACCTTTCACCAGCCCTTTAATTGCCACTACTCTGCCCACTATCTCTCTCTCTCTCTCTCTCTCTCTCTCTCTCTCTCTCTCTCTCTCTCTCGCTCTCTCTGACTCTCTTTTTGTCTTTCTTTCCTCTTTCTGTGTATCTCTTTCTTTGGCCAAATAACGTATACACACCAAAAGATAAAATTAAAAACATTCTCTCCTTACCTTCTCTGTCTCGACTGCCTTCATTGTGATTTTAAATTTTTTCTTCTCTTGTATAACACGTGCGCACACACACACACACACAGAGAAACATATATATATGCTTTCGTTGAACTATAAGATGTAATATTGCAGTTTAATTTTGCACAAGCACATTCTTTAATGGGTGACGAGACAAAAAAAGTGAATGCATTTTTTTCTGAACTCTTTGGCAAAGAAGTGGAAAAAAATTAATTACCTATAAATCATTATAAGCGTTTTTCTTCCTTGGGGCAAGCCTGATCTAATGATATCGAAAGTATATTTTCTCCCAATAAAAATGGCATTAATCACCTCTTCTATACCTCTAGCCTTTGATCCTCTATGATCCGCGAGATAAAAACTTTTAATGTGTATTTCAACACACAAAAAAGAACAATTAAAAAAATCACCTCGTTAAATTTAATTATCACCAAAACCAACTGGAAATCTTTCAGAAAGTTTTGAAACTTAAAACCTAGCCTTTATAGTATATCACATGAAGAGTTCTATGTGCTGAAAGAGAAAAAATTAAAAGCTAAATGTCTCTGAGGTAATGGCTTGCGCGTTTTATTCTAGTCTAAGTACAATAAGGCGAATACCCTCATAGCATTGCACCTTCTGGAACATTTCAAGGAAATTTACAGCCTTGTGTAGAGGTTAAAGAGGACCGTTTTATCGACTGGGAAAATACAGAATTCTAGCATTCTTTGCTACAGTAAAATCGGTATTTTTTGTTTTTTTTCCCCATGACTAGACGTAGCTGTTATGGCCTGATTTTAACAAAAGTTAATAGTTAAATGCTATCAAGTATCGAAATTTAATAATACATTAATGGTGTATTTCGATGTGGCATTTAATACAGTTTATTTTTAAAACACTAGTGAACATTTATGTAGGAGGAAAAAAAAGAAAAGGAGAAAAACATTGATAGAAAGTTGGATAAATTGATAGACGGAGAATGTGATAAGATGAGGGTCTAAAGAATGCAAGAAAAAGAGAAGAGAGAAAGAGAGAGAGAGAGAGAGAGAGAGAGAGAGAGAGAGAGAGAGAGAGAGAGAGAGAGATTAAGAGAGAAAGATAGAGAGAGAGGGAGGGAGACAGAGAGAGAAAGAGATATAAATAGATAGATAGAGAGTTAGATCGACAGAGAGAGAGAAAGAGAGAGATAGATAGATAGATAGATAGAGAGAGAGAGAGAGAGAGAGAGAGAGAGAGAGAGAGAGAGAGAGAGAGAGAGAGAGAGAGAGAGAGAGAGAGAGAGAGAGAGGATATATGAAACATGAAACAAAATGAAAATTGACTGACGATTAAGAAAGAAAGATAAATAAAATAAAACAAGTCTGAGCCAGTAACGAAATAGCGCGAAGATATCAGCTTTCCTGTAGAGTTGTATCATAACACTGAGCTGCCTATAATGGCCTAACTTTCAGTAAAAAGAACATCAAATATGTGGTCAAATACATTAGCTTTTAGTCTGAGTACAAGATGTGAAAAAGAAAAAAAAACACACACACAAAAAGAATCCACATCAAGTAGTGATTACAAACTTATACCATTTGAGAAATGAGTTGATAGGTTCTGGCATTAATAGAATACTAACTTGATTGACATCTCGGCAGAGGGATATCAAATCTGTTAACGTACATTACAGAAAACATTCGTGTGGCGTTTGATGGAGATGTTCTTCTCATGATAAATAAATCAGAGCGAGACTTGACGTTTATGTTAAAACCTCGACACAAAAAGATGGGAAGAGGGCTGCATCAGTTCCAGATCTAGTTCAGTGAAGCTATCATTGGACTAGTTTTGCCTTTGTCATCGGTGCCCTCAGACTGTGTTTATGGTTGGTTCCAGTTTTATATTACGATCTGTACAAGATGGGTTTCATTAATTTCACTAACCCTTGATTCATGTTAGTGATATCGTTGCGATGATTTTCTACCATTTTCTCAGAGTACACAGATAAAGATTAGCAATGTGTGTGTTGAGTGTCCTTGCAGTTCCAAGCTTATAACTATTTTGTGCTGAAATTTTTCAACTTTTTTAAACACAGACATTAACCTAGTTGGACAAAGTGCGAAATTTTGTTTTTCATATATAGATACAACAATATAAAACAAAACAAATTAAGTTAAGTAAACGAAAAAATCCGATGAAAATCAAACTCTCATGACTTTGGCTGAGTAACTATCCAAGAGATTAAAATGAAGTGTTTGCCACATTCTTTCTAATAAACACTTGCATCAGATCTGTTCCAACTCATCGCCATTGCGGCAGTATATTAAGGCTTAGTTAAGAACTGAAAAAAAATCAGTAAATTAAGGCTTAGTTCAGAACTGAGAAAAAATCTGCTAGATCTATAACGGAGATAGTCATAAAGTTGCACAGGTTACATCTTGATTTTAGGCCTTTAAACAGTTAAAATGATGAGTTTTTATTTATTTGATTAATACTCTTAGCTCAAAAGATGTAGCTCCTAGCTCAGGTCGAACTCTTGCTAGGGTCTGCATGATGGCTGGGAATGTGAGAGAAATCGGATCTAGTGGTCTGTAAGCTCGCCTCGGGTCACATCATTCAATGCACTTGCCGACAGAGCCAGCTCATTAAGCTCACATTTATTTTGAAAGCCTTATAAAGCTGAATGATGTTATCATCATTACTCAAGACATGTAATGATTAAAAAAAATAGATACTGAGAACGTTTGAATACTAGCAAAATCATTTACTCCAAAACAGGCAATGGTATCATTTTTCGAATATACTACAAAGCAATCATGATAACAAATTACGATTGAAAAAAAAAGTTGAAAAGAACCAAAGCAAAGTTTCGAAATGTAATTTAAAGAAGTTATAATTATTTTAACATTATTATATTATTAATTATAAATATGCCCCCTTTGCCCAATAAATTCCAAATGTTAATGTGGATACAGTCAAGAAACAGCAGAACCAGTGCTTCAGGTACTACTCCAGATAGCTGTAGACGATCATTCTGAGTAGAAGACAGAATTCTCTCCCAAGTAGGTGTGTGGCACGATTTTAGACCCGATCCTAATGGCTAGATTTGTCAGTATGACACTCTGAGACGAATGCCGTCAGGACTGTTTATTTTTATCTCGAGTCCTAGAAAGCGGTCGGTACCAATCCTCAGAGAAAAGAATTCATTAAAACTTAACAAAAAAGATTAGCTTTATTGTATTCCTTTCTGGATATTGTAGAGCAAATTTGCGATCTTCGTCATTCATGTGGAAAGGAAAGTCTTATAGAAAACCTCCCTGTTGAGGAAGACGGAGTTTAGTTGACTGTGGAGATGAAAGACACTTTCAATAGGAATTAATGCTGTGGCTGACAATAAAAAGTTGTTTTACCAATCACAAAGTATGACAAGATAGTGCAGTTTAAGAAAATCTGATCCCTATTTCCGCCTTAACACACGTGTACTTTTCCTTGAACTCAAGTGCAGTGTAACTGAAATGGACAGTTTGGACGTGCCTAAGTTTCCTGAAGAACGCAATGCTGTCTCGATTGTTTCCCCAACGAGAGCAAGATAATTTCTTACACTCCTAAATGCGTTTTAATACACTAAATGTTTTTAAAACCAGCCACTAAGCATTGCATGACCGTTTTGTCACTACTGCTGGCGTAAATTTTTTTTTTATCTTGCCCATTATACACCATGTGAAACAAGCTCAAAAGCAAAGCAATCAAACAACGTTGACATTAAGTTTATTAATTTTTTTTTAAATTAATAAATATCATAACACAATTTCTAGGACAGGAATCAAGTTAAAAATTAAATGTTTTGCATCATACAAATTCTTAATTCCAAAACCAATTATAGACACACACTGTTTTTTTTTTACATCAGAAATGAAAATCCTCAAAGCGCCATACCCAAAATCACTTAGGATTCCTAATCATACAATAAGAATTGAAGTGATTCGAGCATAATCTATTAAGACAAAGTGGTGATGTTTTAGAGAGGAAACGTGACACGGATTCACCCGCTGCTGCAACAAGACCCGCTATTTTATTGAATAAAAGAACCAAACTCGGTGATGAATTGATAGCAATCAGCCGCATGGTGATCGATGGCGAGGGGGTTACCGATTTCATGAACGCTCCGTTGCTGCTGAAATCTTTAAGTGAAATATGAGACAAGAAAAACAACGACTGTATCAAATCTTGCTCAGGAGTGGAAAAAGAAATGAAGACTCGAGTTTGAAAAAGGTATTCAATCAAGATGAGTACCGGTAGTCACATATTCTCTTTTGTACTTTTGTCGCTTGTCTCGTTCCACACAAATTGTTGGGGTTTGGCTGCAGTAAAAGAAAACAAAAATAAAACAGTAAAGTAAAAAGAGATAAAAGATAACGAAATTGAAAAAAAATAATGACAAAAAACAAAATATCCATTGTTCCTTATATTTTCAAATGACACTAAAATCTCATTTAAAGTTGTTGTTTTCTTAAAGGTAAACTTTAATTTGTAAATTATTCTATAACCAAGTAGACATACTCTAATCTGTTAAAAATAGAGATAGGCGAAAAATGAGGACGCTCTAACCCAGCATTTCTAGACCACCTACGCATGTCAAATTTAACTTTAAACTAAATTGCTCTAAAGATTGGAGTGGAAATATAATTTTTCACCATTATTGTGGTTTTTTTTTCTCGAAAATTAGAGGCAAAAACGTATCTATAATTTCCTTCAAGAAAAAGGTGAATGTGCGAACTTCTTCATGTAAATACAGTTGGGCAAAGATGACACGGACAGGAATGAAACTGAAAGTACACCCCAAAATAAATGTAGGCTGAGGCATTACTCCGCCTGAAAGAGATTTACATCTTTAGAGAAAGTTGTGATTAAAGAATCTAAAAGAAAAAGCTGCTTGGCATAGATTCAAGGTCTAGGGCCTCGATATTTTCAGCAGATAGATTCAAATCAAAAGCTTAACATCAAATCTTTTAGAATTTAAGAAAATGTATGATCTAGATCTAGATTGTGTTAAGAATTATAGAGATATCTAGATTCTAGGTAAAGATTAGTGGTGGCAAGTATCTGGATCATGTCAGTAAAAGGAAAAATATCAAGACCATCTATAAGCCTACTGAATACACACACACATCCCAGTCCCGGCAAATTGATACCAATGTCCTTTTCGTAGAACGGATTTTTCAGGTCGTTATGAAAATACAAAATGTTTTTGAAATTAGATCTCGAGGTTTAAATATGATAAAAGACATGTAAGCAGTCGTATAATATTTAACTATTTTTTTTAAATATCTTGAAAAACGAATGATGTGAGCTCGTTCATGTCACAAATGGCTCTTGGCCACGAAACCAGTAATACTGACAATACAAAATCTCCACAACTAAAGATTATGCACAATGCAGGTTTCAGTCCATTTCAAAGCCACTCCACAAAAAACAAATTAAAGCCAACTTTATACATTAATTAGAGGAAATATTGACGTCAGTTTGAAAAAATTATGTTTATGATCAGTCTGGAACTTTTGCTGGTTACTTGCAATAACAAAAGACAATGCACTGCCTAGCCAAAGCATGTTTAATAAAATATTAACGTTTACGTAAAGCACTCTTCCAGAACCACCAATTCCGGCCAAGATACCTTTCTGAACTCACAGAGCAGCTGTTATTAGAGCAGAGAATTATTAAGCCTACTGACAATTTCTTTCACTGTCGATAGGAGAGAATCTTTCACAGCACCGCACGTAATAATTCCGCACTCAAAAGCCGGATCACTTGCTCCAGGAGCAGAGTGTTTGTCGCTAGACGTCCACATCTCACTTCCTGAAAACCTAGATTTATACGCTTTTAGAGACGATAAAAATGAGGATTTGATAAAATGACATTCCGAAACAATTGACGGCAGGGTCATTTTGTTGTTGAGATCGAACCAAAAACGTTCAGTTCATAGTCTTAAAGAGAATTAGTATGCCGAATTGTCTTAGTAGTTCATTTAAACTAAAAGTTTTTTTTTTAATATCATGTCTAGCAAAGCAGCAAAGCCAAATATGACAGTTATGCTTCACTTAAAAATGAAACAAAAACTTTGAGAGTTAGAGAAGAGCCAAACAGGCCTAATCAAATAATAAAATTACCCTAATGGCCATCTGCAAAATGTTGCTAAAATGTGCCTTTCAAAGCATGCGTTACCTTGTCCAACATTTGTAGATTGCCACAAAAAAAGCTTATTCTGTAAATGCTGCTGATGCTATCACCGCAACCACCACCATCACCACCACAACCTCTACTACTACTACCACCACTACAACTATTACTACTACTACTACTACTACTACTACTACTACTACTACTACTACTACTACTACTACTACTACTACTACTACTACTACTACTACTACTACTACTACTACTACTACTACTACTACTACTACTACTACTACTACTACTACTACTACTACTACTACTACTACTACTACTACTACTACTACTACTACTACTACTACTACTACTACTACTACTACTACTACTACTACTACTACTACTACAAAAACTATAACTACTGCTGCTCTTACCATGCAGAAACTAATAATAACATAACTACGGATGCTTGACGACATAAATTATGTCTTGACGTAAATCACTACTATTATTATTTTATCGCCAAATATGCCTAATTACCATAGTTTGCATAGATAGAAAAAACAACCAATCCCATTTTCACAAGGTAATTTTTTAATATATAATATAAAATTTTTTTCATGGAGAAAACTGCTGATAAAATTAGCTCTTTACACATTTACATACCACGGGTATTTACACGAATGAAACATGTTTGTGTGACCTAAACATGATTATTGATCTCGGCGCTGAGTCATGAAATGAGTCATCTGAACAAATTTGATTATGGCAGCGTATTATATACATAGAATAAGATATTCATAAAGAAAAGGCCACAAAATGGAGAGACAAGAATTTTTTTCGGTGCCATTTTGCTCCCTATGGAGTGGTACAGACAGAACTTAACATCATCTACGGTAAGTCCATTAACAGTATTACTCATATCGTTTACATGCTGAGATACACGCCAGAGCTTCCACAAAAAAAAATCAACAAAATAACGCAAAAAAGAAGGAAAAAAGGAACGAAATAGGGAGAGCATTTATGCATCATGAAAATCACTGGAATATATATTAAAAGTAAGCCAGTTATTCCATGTGCTCCAAGTAGTCTATGAGCAGGAGCAGGAGCAGTTGTGTTTTAATGTCAAGGCATGACCCATGCTCATTGCTCTTCTTCAGTCTAAACAATTACATTCATGACTGTTATCTCTTGAATCTCTTGCAAATATTTCATTGATGTAGTTCTCTACTGCGTCAAATAGTGATTCGCCTTTTATATTTCCACCCACCGCCATCACAACCAGCAGCAATGGTAGTCCAGGTGCTCAGTAGATGTGACAATGACGATGAATTGTCCCCCAAGATTTTTTTGTTGTTGTTTTGTTTATCAAAATGATACAGAACCATTTTTCACGAATTTTTGATACGTCTTTTCCTGTTGAATACAAGTAATAGTAAATGTCGGACTCATCGCAGCTTGCTTGATAAACTGCTGGGCGATAAAGGGCACGTTTATCCTGGAAATCTTTAAAAACCTTGTTATTAGCGATAAAACAAACTCAGTCTCTCCCCATGCCCCTCAAAATAAAAATAAAAAGGTAAAAAGAAGATAAATTGATTGTCAGGTAATAGTTCATTGCGGATAATAAATGAAAATGAATTAATAGTGATTCACATATTTTTTTTCCCTTTATGATTGTTTCATCGTCAATGGATTTATAACGTGTCTGGAGCTATCGTAATTATTGCCTCAAGAATGATTAAAGTGTGTGATGTTATGCATTTCATTTCAATGGGTCGCAGATTGTGCCTTTTAACAAAGCTTGTGGATTCAAGACTGTTATTGTATTCATTTTGCATTCACAATTGTTTACATTCCATCCTTTGATTCAAGGCCGAAAATTGTGCGCGACACAATGAATACTCCCAGACAAACCATCACAAAAAAATAATTGATATTCAAAGCATCAACCACAAAAAAAAAAAAAAAAAAATATATATATATATCTATATCTATATCTAAACAACTTGTTGATGAGTCACCAATTCAACGTCGCTGAGTCACCATCTATGTAATCCAATTGAGTCCGAAAACAGTCGGTTGCCAGAAATTGCACGTATGTAAAGGCATGGGGTATATTTCTGCTTATGTAAGCTGATGGTTGTCTGGGGGTCCATTGTATTATTTATGCATGATAACATGGGTTTGTTCGCGTTATTAATGAACGATATGATGTATCCAGACCTTCTAATCTGGAACAAAATGTTAACACGTTTAAATTGATACAGAATGTGGTGCTTTGATCTGAAAACTATGCGCTTTGCAAAAATGATTAATCGGTTAGGGTTAAAGATACATATTGTTAAATAATTCATGCAAGCTGTTCGGTAGTATTTTTGTTTACCTTTCTGTGAACGAAATTAATTAAGATTAAATGGCGCAAACTAGGTGCATTTGTACCCAGCGCGCGTCAGATCCTGTCTGACCTCGCCTGAGATGGAGTCGCTTCCCTTTCGAGTTGTTGAATTGCCGTGAACTGAAATAATACACTAATTAATGTCATGGAAAAAATTTAACAAAGATCAACACTAATATTTTGCTTACCCTTCTCTCTCTCTCTCTCTCTCTCTCTCTCTCTCTCTCTCTCTCTCTCTCTCTCTCTCTCTCTCTCTCTCTCTCTCTCTCTCTCTATCTATCTATCTATCTATCTATCTATCTCTTTCTCTGTCTTTCTCTTTCATTTTCTTACTTTTCTTAGTATCTCTCTGTCGCTGTTTCTCTCATTGCATGCTTCTTTTCAATGATCTCTCTCTGTCTATTTGTCTGCCTGTCTGTTTGTATGCCTTTCTGTCTGTCTGTCTGTCTGTCTCTGTCTCTGTCTCTCTGTCTCTCTCTCTCTCTCTCTCTCTCTCTCTCTCTCTCTCTCTCTTTCAGAAGCAAGTTGGAAATTTTTCAGTATAATCTTATCGAATTATCGTCGAGCTATTTATGTCGCTAATACAAAATATCACTTGTCTTCAGGTAACAACAAACTGCATTGGTTATAGCCTTTTGAAATAATTCCGTCATTTTATGGCATGGACAATTGCTGCTCTGCGATGTACATGTATATGAACATAATTACTGTTTTGAAGTCTATAAGCTCTCTGGTTATACTTAAGTTTACGCCCAATCCGCTACTTCCGGAAAAAAAAAAGTAATTCGTCCACTTGAATCACATGCGTAAACTGAAACAATTTTGAAGTCTTCCACAGGACGATCATATGTAATGACAACAAGTTCACTTAATCAACGAGTTATGGTATTTTATGATGTTTTAGAAGTAGAAGGGAGATTTCATCAAAATCATTTGATAGCGTTGATATTGGAATATTTCAATACGCAAAGGTGAACAGTGCAAATTTCTTTCAGCGGCTTGATTTTGCATATCTCAAATAGAACATTTTTAAGCACTTCAACACTTTACCCTCTTTAACAATCTTTGACAAAAGTATTATATAGGTTCCGTAAATCGATAAAAACAGAGAATCAATAAAGGGGCTTGACCTGATCTAAGGCTCCAACGATTATGATACTACTTTAAAGTTTAATTTCAAATTATGTTCACTTCTACACGGTGCTCCTGCTTCGCTTGCGATTCAATAATTATCTTTCAAATATCATCTGAATTATCCAAATATGATCTTAACTAGACATAATTCGTTCTTGTTGGGTGCTTCTGATCTGCGGTGTTTTTTTTATATCTCTCATTGCAGCATAATCGTCAATTACCTCCCAAAAATAAAAATATCTTTTACTATTTTTCTTCTTTGACTTAATAGGTTAATTGAAATCTATTATAATACAGCATGGAACCTTTAAACAAATAATGACCTTCCGATTGTGAAAAGTAAATGAAGATCACTAATTTTTTTCCTTCGTTTCTTTTCCTGACTCTTTGTACCTCGATGGCAAAATCCAAAGCCTGGAGCGCTCACGAGGAATGGGTTCTGAAACCAGCAAAAAGTCTCATAACCTCTGATCTGCGTTCATTGACCGTCAGAACTCGTTAACTAATTCCGCTCACCCAGGCTTCTTAAAAATTCATTTAGTGACCCGGTCGCGCCGTTTTCCTCTTTGGTCACCTGGCTGAAAAGAGGATTACTTAAGTGGATGTAACACCATTTGATTGTTCTTTCTTCCTACACTAATTCTCCATCGATCTCTTTTTTTTTCTTCTTTCTCCTGCCTCCATTTACTGTTAAGCATAAAAAGAAATGAAAAAATTCGAATAGACGATGCCATTATTAAGGTGATTGTTAGCATAACCGAATACGTTAATTTTCTCAGCAAAATAATAATAACGTCTACCATCGAAGTGTTAAAACAGGATGATTACACAGTGAAGGCCTACTTGTCGCTCAATTCCACTTCCTTCTTTTTGGTGAGATTGTCTTTATTGTTGTCAAAAGAGTAATAAACTACATTAGTATTTGAGAGTCTTGGCACTTGTATGCTACTAAAACGTGTGAGTGATAATTTTAACTCCAAACATGAGAGGAAGGTAAAGAGGCCAGTCTTGCTATTGTGGCCCTTAGCAGCTTTTCTTCAACTACACATACTTCATTTGCTACATTTCTATAAGCCAAAATTTAATCTAATAAAGCCGAGGAGACAGAGTCATCATCTTTTCCACAAGTGTCCAGGAAATAAAAGCTCACCACCCACGTCTCTAAAATATGCACATTTTCATAAGTAATCAATGAGGAGGTGATCAGCACAAGATATCATTTTGAATCTAAGGAAGGTACTCGGTGTTATTTCTTTTCTGGTGTAATTCATTTCCCTACATTTCATATATTTTACGTAAATCTTTAGGTAAGATATAATTATTACTTAAAGCAAAGTCTTTAGTCAAATTAAAATTTTACCAACGTAATTGATCGTTTAGTCACCAGGCTCCTTAGATCAACTTGTTCATTTCCAGAAGTCATGAAAGACGATATGAGATACAGGAATTTTAAGTACCTTTTTTTTTTTTTAATTTTGATTGTTTCGCTTTCATCTCCGGTCTACATCTAAATTATGAGTACCTGTTTTATTTAGGCCTGCACATTCATGGTTGGAATAGGTTCGACCAAAAGCCGACTTGTGCTTTGTTTGGATCAATTTTCAAAATTAGGATAATGTAACCTAAGTTTATATTAAAAAAAAGGACTGGCATTACACAAAGAGTTGTACTCTCGCAATAAATCCATGACGTCTGCAATGAAGAATATAGCCTTTATACTAATGATCTAAGAGTTGCGTAAGTTCAAGTCAGAAAGAAAATGTTAAACATCTAAATTGAAAAAAAAAATGCATTCTAAAACAAAACAATTCCAGCAAAATGTTTATTAAGTCGTCCTCGTAGATAGTAATTCAGATCTTCTTCAGCTAGCGTACCTCTCTGTTAGTCCCATTGTGGGTGGAGGAAGATCTAAGTCTGACTGTTTTAGAGACGTGATTCTGAAAATTTTGGAATACGTTTCTTTCTTACACAATATTCGACAAATAAGATGTTGAGTCCTGCTTATAAAATAAAACTTGGAAACTGAAGTACCACCCTTTCAGTACTTAAAAAAACAAAACAAAAACAACCTTTTCTGAAGAGTGGGAAAACAATATAAACAGAACTAACACTATTGAGAATGCAACAGTTATTTTTCTGTTAACATTTTTTAACCATCGCCATTGCCAAGAAACTTGAAATAAAGTGTACTGCTTTCTTTTTGTTGTTTTTTTTAAACTTGCATGTAGATTTTTTTTGTACTCCCAAACAGAAAATTGAAACGAGGCCAAATTTCGAGAGACAAAAAGCAGCTTTTGTCCTGCCTGATGTACGAGTATTTATCACTTGATACATCGGCTGACGGCTTCCGTTACAGAAAAACAAACATAAGTCCAATCAGATTACGTCTTGTGGTGGAGAGAAACCAGACGAGGTGTTGGTCCCCTGAAACTGTAGCAGATCTACCTATCTACATGATTGAACACACCTGTCCCATCCCTGGAGGAATAAACTATGCGGCCTCGCAGGCTTTGCTAGACGGCTCGGATCTCACGCTGATAAAAACTGGGCTAAATTAGAGGCAAACCACTTGGCCAATAAGAGTGCGCAATGATAAGTATTATTGCTTATTTGTCTTGGATGTTACTTTTCGAGATTTGCATCGTATCTTTAGGTGTATGCAAATGAAATAGTGTATGAACTAAATTTATTATCTCCAAACATTTTGGCATGAAATCTTCAAATGAAGTTGTTCCGGACAAAGAAGTCTTCTCTAAGCTTATGATTATTTTTCTCTACTTTAGGAGGCAACAATGCTTTTGTACTGACTTAAGTATAACAAAGATGATTTATAGCCGAACCGAGACTCAAGAATAAACTCGTCATATCAAAGCAGAAACCTCCATAATGGTGCTATTATAACTGACACAATAAACAAATGAAGTGATAAATCTTTGTAGAAAAAACGAATAATAGGGAACATAGACCTAAAACACTTTTAATGTTAAAGAAGTAAACAAAGCTCTAGCTCTCTAGCGTTTTAAAATTTATAAAATAATTTTTAAACTGGTTCGTTATTAATAAGCTCTTTTCATCTCACGCTACAAAATAAAAATCGTTCCCCGAATATCAAAAAAAGCTTTCAGTCTGTAACATTATCTCTATTGTGGGAAGAAAAAAGACCTGCTATTTTTATGTCTGTGCATGATACCCATACTTAATATGCCTTTATGTCTCTTTGTATCATTTTTTTCCCACTTTTAATGATCAAAGCTGGTTCGCTCAATAAATGTGATGATTAAAACAGAAGTGTCGAGAAAATAAGCTCCGTCTTCTGATGAAAAATGTGGAAGCAGGAGCCTGGACTTGAATGCGGGTTGGGATATAATAACAATTACTGATGTCTGGGAATGTGCCATTTATGTCAGCCTCTGTGGAGTTAATATGAATTAATGAAGGAATAGGCCTGAGGGGAGACAATTATCCGAAGGTAAAGAGAAAGGATGAGGGTAGTTTAACACACCTGGATATCTGAGATCCTTCCCTCCCGCATGTCTATATTTTATGAACATTGCCGGAATGCTGATTTCAAGCTCTTTTGGTTGATAAATTTAAAAAGGCCATAAAATTATGTACAAAGCATTATATTTTCTGGTTTTATTTTTTAACATGGGTTTAATAATAAAAATCTTTTATGGTATTAAAGTATTGTCAATCAGTACGTGGTTATTTGAGACAAAATAAAACAAAATGTAAAAGATTTTAAAATGGGAATTTTTTATTAAGATAATCCGATTTTGCAAGTAAGCCGTAAACCCTGACCAAAAATATAAAAGAAAATACGAAAATAGATAATTGTGTACTTTGTAATCTACTTAAAGATCCTTTAAAATAGCTATGAAGTCCGCAAAAATTGCCTTACAGAAATTCATAGCTACTCATTCATTTTAAGCAATAAGATAAGACATTTTTTTTCGTTCTCATTTCAAAATCCCGTTCAAGCATTAGTTAGAGCATAAATCAGCTTTATGCCCTAAACATCAACCGAAAGAGCCCACAATGAGGAGCATAACTTTCCAAATATCTGAGGTTAATATCAATTATCTTCTTCTCAAAAGATTCCAAACACAAATTAAGAAGAAAAAAGTACGATAGGAACCAAAGATATTCTTCAACACAATGTTGTCAACGTCATCGTTTAAATGTTGGACAGAGCTGATGACTATTTGAAAAATCTCGTTCTATGAAAATTAATAATATACCCACAGTATGTTTTGTTTTTCAGTTTGCAAAAAAAAAAAAATTCTTTCACAAGTGTGTTTTAAATATTTCAAAGTCTTACTATATAAAAAAGCGTTCCTAAAAGAAAAAGAGATAGATAAAGAGAGAGATAGATAGATAGATAGAAAGAGAGTGAGAGAGAAAGAGAGAAAAAAAAAGAGAGAGAGAGAGAGAGAGAGAGAGAGAGAGAGAGAGAGAGAGAGAGAGAGAGAGAGAGAAAGAGTGAGTGAGAGAGAGGACCATTCATTTGAAAAACATGGCATGTCGTGGGACAAGAGTGACAGGGTCTTAAGAATGTCAGTCTTATTAGCCTCCAATGTGGGCAACTAGTACACATCTAAAGAAAACCATGACGAATAAATATGTTTTTTTTTTCTAAATCTATGCTTTGATGTTCCTGTATATTTTTTAATTACATTTTTTTTGTTTCAATCGCTAATATTAAACTGATTAAAATGCTCATTTATCTTATAATGTAACGATGCACATAAAACATAGAATTATTTTATTCGGAACTAAATAGAAAAACAACAAAAGCGAAACCTTCCTAATGTAAAGAAACGGGGAGGATTTTTTGCTAAATAGAACTTAGGAAAGGAGGAAAGAAGTGCCTGCTGCCTAGTCGCAAAATGAATTAGTAGTCCTTTAATAAAGATGTAAAATACACTTTTGTTTTAAAGTCTGGTGAACAGGAAGGGGTTTTAAATTATCATTATTAGCCATCTAACCAATTTACTTGACATGCTCCATCGTTTGCTTTTTTATCTTTCGTTTATCTAGCATCTCTATAGCCCCATAGCCTTGACGATGCAGGTCCTTTTTTTAATGACAAATAAAATTATCAAAGCCCAAAATCACCCCTATCTCCTTTAAAGTCATCCAGAGGCGGCTGCGATTTGAAACAAAATAATGAAAATTCTTCTTTTTAAACATACCTGTATTTAAGCTTTATGAAAGTTCAGACAATACAGGCTGATTTTCCATGTTCATGGTATAATTGTTTTTAAATTCTTCATGATATGAGGCGTAAAAATTAAATACAAAATTTTAAAATAGAAAAACAAATTGTCAAAGGCACAGACGCAAACAAATTAAAAAAAATATATAAAAGAAAAAAAGCAGTCACTTTTTTCAAGGTTGAACGAGATAAAGAGAAAAAAAATAGACCACAAATCTCGTAGTCTGAGAATGAGCAATTTAAGTTGCTGGCTAGGTGAAAGCAGGGTACATGGCAGTCATAAAAATGTCGACATTTTTCTTTAACTGCAATTAATTAACAGGACGGCAGGAGTGCATCTGTGGAGTTTTGCTGCAGCCCGAGAAGTAGACGTCTAGCTGTAAATGGTGTAGTCTAAACCGGTGGGCTCTCACTTTGTAAAAAAATCCATGTACGATTTTCAGGATTTTCACGAGATGAACGTCACCGTGTCAAGATATGTGAGATAATCATGTTAAATTAGGAGAGGCGGTAAAAAAAGAAAAAAAGAAGAAAGTACATGAGGTAAGCGAAAAGAGGGTGACGATTTATAAGATATTTTTAGATTCACGAGCTCAGTCAAACCACAGATAAAATGTCGCAATGATTATTTGATTTGCAAAACACTATGCTGTACACACTAACCATTTTGACCTCTCATGTCTATTTATATTTCTGACTGCTTTTATATTTCGACATAGCAATCTTGAGATCACGATATGCAATATACAAACAGCCGTTTTCATTCGTAATTTTTGAATGCATCATTTGTGAAATTGCACCTGATATTTGAAAAAAAAAAAAGAAGTTTGATCAACTAAGACCATTATGAATGAGTTAAAAGATAGACACGTTATCACTAAAGATACTGGAGTATATGAAAAAAATTCGATGGTTATATTCTAAACCATTTCTCAGAAAGCTATTTTTTACCTTTAGTAAATTTTTTTTTTATTCGTGGATTACTTCAAGTTCTATAAACCGATTTTGTAAATAATGATTATTTTTTCCTTATATAACCCTTAAAAAATGAAGTTTTTTTGCACGTATTTATATAATTCACGTATTTTAAAAAGCTGTGAGGATAAAGAAGGGCACGACATGTTAAAAAACAGAAATTATCATTACAATTATGTTAACGGAATGTATAGTGAACACCACCTCAAGTTATCAGAAGGGTAATTCTAATCACGTAACTTATCTTTAAAAATCAAAATGTTTATTGATTCCATCGCATGCCTCTCAACAAAGATAACATTAATTATTCAACTAAACCATAATAAATGCCGAGAAGTGTTGTTGATGGAGTGGCCATATATTTGCCTAGATAAATGTTGAATATAAACAGGAAACAAGATAATCATGAATGTTTTCCTATGCTATTAATTACTTGTAATTTGTTGCATGCTGTTTGTTGAATAATCCAATTAAAGGTATTTTTGCAAATGTTCTGGTTTATGTATTTTATGTTGCTTTCAAGAAAGCCTAATTAAATCAACAGGAAACGCAGATAAAAAAAACTTTCACGGAGAGCTTAATTCTGTAAGTTTTTTAACATTTGATTTACTGTAAAGCAGTTCGTTTTGAGTTTAAGGAAATGACAGGATAATTTTTCTTTGTTTGCATTTTCTATTAAACTCTTCAGCAAAAAGCTATTGATTGTTAAACCTCGAGAGAGGTTGATTGGTGAGTTCAGATGCTCTCAAAGTTACACAAAACAATCTCCAGTGCACATGACAATCGACAGCGGCAAAAATAAGAGTTGTACAGGATTTTAGAACTTCGTTACTTCGTTATTTATGTTTCTTGCGATTCAAACACTATCATTACCACATTAACGAGCAAACTGAATCAAGTGAAACAAAAATCTCTCCGGCTCTCTTGTTTCCAAAGAATGGTTTTCTTATGGAGAGGGAGGGTGAGCGTTCTAGATTGATAAAATTATGGCCATAGATATAACGAACAGTAAATCTAAAATCATAGACAGCCAGTCTAATCAATGACTAGCCTATCCGATGCAATAGCAGCACGATATCGTAGATCTCCATCCAGCCTCTGACAGATCAATCACCTTATTTTGGATATTGAAATTGTAAAGTTATGTAGTAGAGTATGGTTAACTGAAGACAAACCCTCACGTTTTTTAAAGCACAGAAGATTTACAAATTGTATTGTGTTTATATAAGTTGACTCCAAACCTTTTCTAACTTATAAAGAATAAGAATAAAATTATAAAACATTTAATGTAAGTTGTGAGAAAAGAAAATATACTCAGTACCTCTAAAAATTGTCAATACAAATGAAAGGCCGAAAAAAAACAAACTAAAAAGCACCAACTCACACACACACACATACACACAACTATATCATTATATCATTATTTTCTTATGAATTTTAACATTTTAGACAGTGACACTGAAAACATTTTTGCAAACTTAAAAAAATCTGCAGTCATGATGAAAATAATAATTATAGTTATCAAATTTTAGGAAACTTTGATATACTTTGTCTACTAGAACAGCAATGTTTACAACATAAGAGAAATATAGTTTCCTCCTTCTGTGACCTAAAGAATTCTGGCGTCACCGGAAAATTATGGAAATACCGGGGATATGCCGAAGTGCTTGTCAGTGCTTCTATGTGATTCTTATTTTGTGTGTGTGTGAGACAGTAGTTTATTGTCTCAGTACTGAAAGTAAGAGGATATTGCCATTGCTAGAGAAAGGATACTGTCTTAAATTATTAAGAATATTAACTGTTTCTCATTCAAGTACAAACGGGAAAATCTGCATGAGTTCGAGTTTTAAGTCAATTAGACATTATGATATTAGAATATTGGAATAGGAGAACTTTTCAGGATGCAGGAAAGCTCTTCAAAATGACTTACCAAACCAAGTAGCCTCCTGAAACTTAAATTTTCTTTTCTCATACTTGTTCCTTTGAAAATAATACTCATATTCATAGAGGAGAATGAAAAGAAACCTCTGTTGTCTTGATATATTTTTGCTGATTTATCAATTTTACTTCCATGCATTTTGCAATTCATATTTCCGTAAAGAGTTCGTTTCGTGGAGTTCCCTTATTAGTTATCATCGTTCTATTTAAAGGAGAAAGAAATTGACAAATTTGAAATGCAAAGAATGAAAAGAGATTTGAAAAAAAAAACAAACAAAAAAACAACAACCCAAAAACAACCCAAAACATGCTGCACAACCTATAAGGATTATTTAAAGAAGAGTCTCATAAAATATCACATCATAATGCCATGTTCTATAATTGTTTTCCATGATTTGTTTTCAAAGTATTTACAAAATAAAAACGATTGAGAAACAATTATTGCAGGTTTGCTTCAAATGTTCTGAAATAGTATTTTCGTTTATATTCCATAGCTTAAAAAAATTACACATGCCTCTATTACA
>JAWDGP010000228.1:532500-545000 GCA_033675545.1 Elysia crispata | reverse complement strand
CTGTGCCATTGCTTTTTCTAGATTTTTGTTGATTTTGATTTTTTCGATCCAGCCCGTTCACTACTAGGCGATCTCGGAAATTTTCGGCCTTTCAAACAAGACTGCCATGGGGCATGGTAGAAAAAGGCTGCACAGACAGTGTGGAGGGTCAAACTCACGAAATATAATTTCCCTGCGGATATCAGGACGATTGTCACTGCTCTGCTGTCGTTCATGGTTTTTCTGCTTTGAGACAGTCTATTTGCGAAGGTCTCAAACTACATGTTTGCTTTAATATGATACACGGTGGGGTTGACACTAACACTGTTAGAGAGTAAGTTTGAACTTTACCATTTGCTGTCGAAATTAAACGACTGCAATATTACCAATGGATTAAGCATACTAATTTAGTTTTCTGAATGTGGCGCCAGCTGAAAGACAAATAATAAATTTTCTTTTTATACTCAGGATTTATCGATTTATCGTCATGTGGGTTTGGACCATGGCTGTCATACAAAGGAAAGCTTCGATACAACGTGACATATCTTAATCATGCCATCGGCAGGGGGTGCTGAATAATTTATGAGTCCGGCAAGTTTCACTGGCGGTTTAGAAGTATCTGGTGTAGTATACAACACTGCAAACAAGCAAAGCAAAATATTAATTTGCATGACGCGAAAACAACATATCTTAAAAGAGTTTAAGAAAGACGTTGAATCATGTATTTGATATGTATAGCTCGGTGAATCACTTTAACTTAGAATATCAATCTATCGATAAAGCTGTCTATATATCACTGTTCCAGAAGTTTATGGAAATTAAAGTTTCTCAAAGAAATATTTTCGGAGTATCTTTGATTCTATAAAACTAAGCCACACTAATGTTTCAATTCCTGTCTATATAATATTTATTTACCTATACATCTATCAGTCTATATAATCAATCAATCGATATACATCCATCTATCTATTTATTCATTTTTTCCTTTAACAGATACTTTTTTATCTCCCTCTCCTTATTACTGTCATCTTGAAAACCTAACTCTTTTCGGTTAAATTCATCCTTGTTTACTTCAAACCAACCGTACATCTTTCAACTCTTTGTTTTGTATTATATATTTATTTTCAATGTTGAGATCTAATCTTTTGGTTGCACTGATCCTGACACATTTTGTTTACGTGAGTCCTTTTTGTATAAAAATATTGTTTTCTTTGTATCCATTGTACCTTTTCTCTCTGTATCTGCCAGTATCTCTCACTGATAGTCTCTCTGCTTGTTGTCCTCTTCTTTCTCGGTTTCTGTCTGTCTGCCTGTATGTCTGTATGTCTGTCTGTCTGTCAGACTCTCTCTCTCTCTCTCTCTCTCTCTCTCTCTCTCTCTTTCTCTCTCTCTCCCCCCTCTCTCTCCCTCCCTCCCTAATACGGATCTCAAAATAACCTCTCTTGTTCTGATATTTTCTGGACCCATGCTGGGATATTGATGCATGACTCACACATCTGAGTAGAGGACACAGAAAGATGTGATGGGCAAAATCGATATCAAATGAGACCGAGACAGAAATCGCTCGATCTGAGTATGTTTTATCTGTAAATATAAATGAAGCGGAAGAAATATTAAACCCTTAATTATCTCAATAAAAACAAACCTGTGAAAGACAACTATTCGAGGAAATTTAATAACTGTTTCAAATTCAACAACTAGAACGAGGCTTTAACAAAACTAATATGTCAACAAGAATCGATTACATTATATAAAAAATGGAGCTTATACCAGTTCTCATTGCCCTAGGATTTCTGGGACACTACGGGGCGGCCGTACTTGTTGTTTCTGCTGAATGGTAGAATGATGCGCTGACGTCAGCATTTTACCAAACACACATTCAACATCATATCAATTCATGCATTTTATTTTTTTTTTTTTTGCTGTTTTTAATTGTCTTTTTCAAACGACTGGAAAATGATCCTCTTATTATTCATTTTTATTATTTTAAATTAAGACGAGGGACTGGTGAAAGGAAAAACCTTGAAAAGATTAGAATCAAAGAATGTTTAAACAAGGAATTGCGATCTCGATGATTTGTGCTAAGTGAAAGATGTAGGCTAATTATATGATTGTTGTATTTTTTTTAATTCTCTACCTGTCTTTTTATCTGTCCATTTACCTAATTCTTTCCAAATTTTTGTGGGATTGTCCCTGTCTGTTTCTGCCACTATCTTTCTATGAGTGTAGATTTGCATGTACTCTGCCTGCGCCCCCCCCCCCCCTCTCTCTCTCTCTCTCTCTCTCTCTTTCTTCATTTCTTTATCTCTCTATTTTCCTTTCTCCCTGAAACACTGCCTGTGTTTTCTATGTCTGTTTACTTATACTTTGATTCCGCAAGTTAATTTTTACTTTATCTTCTTTTATTTTCTACTATTACTGTATTTCGAAGACATTCCTACCTAACAGTCTCCCAAATTTTCCACCGTTATTTTTTTTTTAAATCTTATCTGATTATTTTATATCATAAGCATATTTTTCACGAGGCCATTGGTAGAATAATACTTAAGCACCGGTAATATGAAAATACTTCGATACAAGAATTAAAAATTAAGTATGTTAATAGTATGTTTCATTTAAATTCTGTCGTAACTCTAGCCAACTATGCTATTTTGATTTGAAAATATTTATTGTTATACAGCCAACGTATCAGCTTCCCTTATTGAAAACTAAAGCAAAATCATTAGCTTAATGTGTTGAAAACACGATCGGCGGTTTGATTTGATTGCTGTTTTTGTCTCCTTTGTGCTGCGAATTTGGTTAAGACTTAATTCATATTTAAATCTAAAAATCCAAATTTGCATTATACAAACTTTTTTTTTTTTGTATACCCCAACCGTTAGTATCTATGAATTTATAGTTGAAAATGTGAGTATCTTGCAAAAATGTATATTTGCTGTTCTTTATTTTCTTTGTGTATCTTCTTATTTTTCTCTTATTCTATGTGGACTGGGCCGTATTTGCGGTGAGAGGAGGCCGTAGCCGCCTTGTCCGGGCTACATCTTCATGTATCGAAAATAACCACCGTCATCATTTTCTCCTCGTCAGCTGCCCTCAGGCGGTGCGGGAGCTGGGAAGCAGCGTCAATAAAAATCCGCCAGCCCATGTTGCTCCTCACATCATGAGCTCAGCTTCCAAAATAGAAACTTTATCTGGGGCAAGAAACAGTTGAGTTACCGGTTTTTTCCCCTTTTTTTATTTTTTGGGGGTTCACCTCGCTTTTTTTTTTCTTAGGTGTTCACAAATACCAGGTCGGCTACGCAAGAGCGGGAGGCGACCGGGCTGTTTCTCTAGTCTCTCGTCTCCTAAGCTAACAAAATGGTGGTGGTGGATAAGGTGAGAGAGCGGGTGAGTAAGGGAAGAAAAAGAAAGTGGGTCTCTTGAGAGATAGGATGGGTGGAGGGAGGGAGAGATGGCTAGCTATACAGAGAGTCTCAATAGATTTATTGGGTATTAATTTTTTAAATACAAATTCCACCAGAATAATAGAACGCCGGTTTTCAAGGAACGTGGGGTGGGCTATAGGGACACCAGCAGATAGGATTGTGTCACTTTGTTTTCGATTCAACCTGTCAATATCGGAGAAGGCGAGTGGTAGAGCTACCTGTTGAAATTAAGAGGAAGAGGAAAAACGATGTTCAATAATCTCTCTCTCTCTCTCTCTCTCTCTCTCTCTCTCTCTCTCTCTCTCTCTCTCTCTCTCTCTGTGTCTCTCTGTCTCTCTCTCTCTGTGTCTCTCTGTCTGTCTGTCTGTCTGTCTGTCTGTCTGTCTCTCTCTCTCTCTCTCTCTCTCTCTCTCTCTCTCTCTCTCTCTCTCTCTCTCTCTCTCGTGCGCGCCTGCAGCCCCAGGCTTACCTAGCTAGTGGCTGTTCTGGTTTCTGGGTATACAAGTACGGCTAACAATCACCGCCTTGGAAAAAACTTTTGCAGTTCTCCCAACGAACGAATTTGTTTGCCTGAATAATATGAAATGAGATTTAAAAAGAAAATTAAAAAGAAAAAAACAAAAAAACAAAAAAACCTGTAGATGGATAGAGTCCAGAGCATAATCTGCCTTTTTGAATGCAACACTTACTGATCAGGCACAAAACACTACTGCGCAATGGTTCTTTTATCCCACTCTTTGCCCCACCCCCTCCCCACACACACATACTTCCTTTCCTTTCATAACGCAACTAAACTGTGACATGGAAATGGAAGGTGCAAAGTTCCACGCTGACTCCACATGCTAGTGAATAGCTATCATTCCTGAGTAATAAAACAACTAGACCCTTATCCTATATTTTTACGCTATTTAAAAAGAATTTAAACCTCCTTGAACCAAACAGCAATCACTATATCATTTTTAACTTTGATACTTTTCAGGAAAGTTCGATAGTTTGTAGAGTTGGATTAATTATTGGGGCGAAAATTCCAAAAATAAGAAGCGACAGGTGCCATGAAGCGAGATTAATAATGATTTTTAAAAAAAATCCTGAGATAGCTGTATGATAAGAGAGGATAAAGAATTCTCTTTTTCAAATTCAAGACATAGATATGTTTTTTACTGGCTCTGCCGAACCCCTGAGGTTCGAACGAACCCAGGTTAAGAAACACTGCTCGAGATTAAGTTGCTTTATGAATTTAGTATAGACTGAGAAGATTCAGTTTCCCTGTTCTTTTTTTTTCTATTCTTTTTCAAGCAATGTTTTTCCCCCATAAACTCAAATTGCAATTATGGTACACTGAATATATATATATATATATTCCTTTTTTCTGATCTTAAAAAAAATTATATATATATTCCTTTTTTCTGATCTTAAAAAAAATTGAGAAAAAGGAGGGGTTATATTTGTCCAGAGATAATGAAAATTAACATGTCACTTGATTGTAAAGGCAAAAAATTATTCGGGATAAGGAATGAATGCAGATAAGGCATAAAAATAATGTTGTTGAGACATAGCTGTACACGGCACAGAAAAAAAGACCAGCATTTAAAGGGACAGAGACGAAGAGCACTGTTTGCCATTTTTTGCCAGTGTCCAGATAGTCACACTAATGACTAATGATGAGCCGAAATAGATAATGGCAGATTGGTCTAGTTAGGAGGGAAATAACGCTGTGATATAATCTTTCCTTAGATTGTAGTTGCGTGCCCAGTTTGTAATCTGTATAATTAATTACGATGTTAAGAAAAAATTATTTAACAGATAATTAATTTTAAAATTAATTGATAATAAGTATAAAATTGAACATCTCTCGAGAAAAAATTCAGTCAGTGCTGTAAATGAACGTAGGTTTGAGTCACATGAATAGAGATAAAAAAAAAATAGATGAATCAGGCCCGAATAGTCAAGTTTATTCTGTTGCTAGTAGTGTTGGAAATAATAAAAACCATCACAATAATGTTGACGTGATTTGCTTAACGTTGAAATATTCGATCAAATGTTTTCAGCACATGCAACCCGACTCTCGAACATCTATCGATATCGATATATATATATATATATATATATATAGATATAGATATACACATAAATCATCCGAACTGTTTGCTTTCTTTTATTTTTTCAACACCACACAACCGCTTCCACTCCTTCCACCATCTTATTTTCTCTCTCTCTCTCTCTCTCTCTCTCTCTCTCTCTCCCTTTCTCTCTCTCCCCCCCGCCCAACTCTCCCTCTCTCTCTTTCTCATTCGCTCATTGCTATTCAGTGTTATAATGCTTTTTCTGTCTTGAATATTTCTCTCTCTCCCACACAAACACAAACTTTCCTTTCAATTCAATCTCTTCACCTGGTGAACTATTTATTGGTCAATCTTTTTATTTATCTGTGTCTCGATCTATGTGGCAATAACTTTTTTTAAATTGTCATTCCCAAAAATGATTTACTATATCATCTTTATATTTTTACCTTGCTTTGCGATATTCTATCCATTCGAAATGTTGTTCATTTGGCTGGCTAACAAAAAACGAAAACGAAAACTGTTTTTTTAATAGTTTATTATTAGCTATATTTCTGCCTGTTCATTCATTTCTCTTCTCTCTTCTTCGGCTTGTTTTTGTTTACATGTAGAATTTGTTTTACTCCTTTCTTCATTCCCATTTTGTTTGTTTTGTTTCCCTGTTTGCATCTATCATCTCTCTGCAGTTCGGTTTATCTCCAGGGCTTCGGATTAGCATCTGCCGATCGTTTTAAGAAAATCTTTAACTGTCGAAATGGTTTTCGATCAAAGCATGATCTGTAAGCCACATCAATATGGATTTAAGATACAATCAACTCATAAAATGCGTAGGCTTCTTTTCTGTGAAAATGGAAAACAAACAAACAAATAAATCAACAAAGAAATAGTCGAGCAATCGCAGTAAGTTATTATTTTGCTAAGGCTTGGGACACTCAGTATCAACACGATGAAATCATTTTTTAAAAAAGCTAAATTTTTTTAAAATAAACAATTATATTCCATTTTTGTCTCCCCTTAGTATCTGTAATACATTTGATTCTCTATGTATAGCGTAGTTCTGTCAATTTTCTGATTATTGATCATTTACGTCGTCAATGTAAAATAAATATAGGCTTGAAGAGAATAACTTAAGAAAAACATAACCATAAAATACGTGTCTCATTCGTATAATTCCCTGGTTAATAAATCATAATCATTTAAAAATACGCTTGATTCTGACAAGAAAAATATATCTGCGTCGCAAGGAACAAATGGCAAATTGTGTTTACAATTTTTATTTGTATTTCAAAATGGAGGAAAAAAATTCTTCATTAAGCTCAGACTCCAGCAAGTGAAAATATTTAACAGTTCTAAATTAGAGACAAAGCAAAAACAGACGAGTAGGAAAGGTATATATATATATATATATATATATATATATATATATATATATATATATATATATATATATATATATATATACATACATATAAATAAAGTATAAATTCATATATATATATATATATGTATATATAAAAAAAATATACATTTATATACATATATATATATACATATAAATTAAATTATATTTATATATATTTATATATATAAATATATAAATATATATGTATGTCTGTGTGTGTATTATATTGACAGCCCTCATTCTTGGCCATGTGCGACTTGCCCAAGAACACGGGTGCAGCTTGTGCGGGAGAAACTTCCCAGGAAGCCAGTGACAGTCATATCCACAACAATGCATTACGCCTCATCAATTTAACACATAGACACGACTTAAAACATTGCTGCTAATGGAAACATACAGTCTTTGGGAAAACGGTCTATTATTGCAAATATTGTTGTGCAAATTATACTTTAATCTTCTTTTATTATTTATATAGATTAAAAATAAATACGTGTGTATCGTCATCTTTCTATTTATTGTTGTTTTAAAATAAAAATGTCTAATCCTACAAGTCCAAGTGGCTAAGAATAGTTCTTGAAACAGTTCTCTATTGTTGTGTCGATTAAAAGAAATTGATAGAAGTTTGTAAATCAATCAGGCATATCGAATCGGACACGTTTATTGTTGTTCTAGTTAATATTCTGACATGAAATTACACTTCAATGGAAACTCTTGAAAAGGAAGACTAACAGTAAGTATACAATCATCCATATACGACTTCAGGTCAATCAACATGATATTCCTGAGAACATTCCTCTCTGTCCGCGCGGAGCTATTCCAGACATTTCGTATTCAGAATATACACATATTACTGATGGGAATAACGTGTAAAAACGATATGATTTTGCCGCTTAAAAGCTTTTCCCGGTAACGGCTTGTTCTGCAAGATTTAAACGTATACTGATTTAAATCAGTCTCTCTTGTTTTGCCGCTTCTCTGTGTAACTGCCGTATTCTTGGACATACCTATAGAGGGAGAAAGTGAAAGAAATCACGCTTCCTCTGGAATTAGGTGTACTTTTGCCTCCGGGTAGCTCTGCAAGACTTACATGACTTATTCATAATATTGACATAAAAAGAGAAATAAGAGTCTAAAAAATCACCACTAGGAGAAAAACTTATGGGTAATAACTCCAAACTCAAGGCATTATGTTTGTGTTTTCTGGCAAGAAGGTATGGAAAATATATTAAATGTTTTGGGATCATAAATAATTATTTAATTTTACATTAATGCTCACGCACATACATAAAAAAATGTTTTACTGTTTTCTATCCCCAGCTTGACCCTGCTGATAGCCATTATCATTCGATCCAATTTTCAAAAGTCTAGAAATTACAAATGCCCTAGAGCAAAGGCTAGAGTATAGTAAATTCTAAAAAATTTTTTTGCTGGAGTTCAAGGAAACTAAATTTAATAACTCTGATTTTGGTTTTCGATAACATATTTTGTTTTCATCTGCTTCTCGCAGAAATTTAAAAACTAACCGCATGACATGAAGTTTTATGGAAAACAAATGTAAATCTTTAGGTTCTTATCAAATCAAGTACGAACTCGAACGGTTTCAAAGCAACGCTTTGAGGAAAGCAAGTAATATGTAAAGTACACAAATTTGTTGACTTGGAAACACTTACAACATTTTTCCAGACAAGCTACTAAGATCATAAAACTGAAAGTAGACAAGACCATAAAATACATGTAAACACCATCATTATGCTTGGAAATGTCTAAATGAGGATTAATAAGCTTGAGATGGTTGTGACTTTATGGTATCCGTGTCTCATGCTTAGGTCGGTAGCTTACTTTGATCGGAATTTAGTTTAGATTTGCTGATGCCAGCCTCTTTATTCCATTAATAAAAATCAATTTAGAAAATCTCAAATCCATCTTTGACGCTTAGAAATTTTCGTACATCAAAAGAAATTAATCATTTACTAGCCCTCAAAATTGTCGAAAATACTGAAGTTATTATTATAACAAAAATTAAATTAAATTTTTATAAAACTCATAAAGTGAAACATTAAAACAAAACTATCGTATTGAGATCGTGTTTTAGTACCCGTATTAAGCGGTATTGAAACATCATCAGATTGACCATTTAATAAATAAGATATTGAAGTCAATAATACACCAGCTTCTTAACCAGGCTTAATATTTTTTGTTTTTGCAAAAAAGTGAGATATTTGTCTTTTATAAGAAGGTGTTTACAAAATATGAAATTTTCATCAAATCAATATAGTATCTATAATTTGTCATAAATTATTACCATGACAAAATGTAGGAAAATTATTGCAATTCAAGAGTCTGTGCAAACAGACAAAGAGTATCGATTCCTATCACTGTCATTTACTCCTCTGAGCACCGCCCGGAATCTTCGCTAGTTGAAACTATATTATAATCATCAAAGACAGTTTCAAATGCAAACAACCGTAATCTGCTGACCGCCGTTCGTGATAAGAGATGTTAAGTGATAGTTTGAAAAACTCCAAAGATAAAACTGTTCTCTGATTCCATTAAACCAATTTTATAAAGATTGATGCCTCTCTCTCTCTCTCTCTCTCTCTCTCTCTCTCTCTCTCTCTCTCTCTATTTCTCTCTCTTTCTATCTATCTATCTATCTATCTATCTATCTATCTATCTATCTATCTATCTATCTATCTATCTATCTCTCTATCTCTCTATCTCTCTCTTTGTCTCTTGTTTACATTTTGCCATACCTTTATTCGTACTCCTCCAATCTCTTTTCAGTTTCTTTGCCTCCTTCGACGTCTTTTCATAATTTATTTTTACCTTTCTTTCCCGCTGACTTCATTTCTGTTTGCCTCCTCCCTCGGGTCAGGAACCTATCTCTCTCTCTCTCTCTCTCTCTCTCTCTCTCTCTCTCTCTCTCTCTCTCTCTCTCTCTCTCTCTCTCTCTCTCTTTCTGTCTTTCTGTCTCTCTCCTTCTCTTTCTCTGTCTTTGTCTCCGTCTCTGTCTCTCTCTATCGCTCGTCCGCTCCCTCATCGTCACACTCATCCCTCTCCTACTCCTCTCTCTTTCAACCTCTCTTATACTTACTTATCTGTCTGTATGCCGTGTTGGCTGTCTGTTTATTTGATTGCCTGCATCTCTTGCTGCTCCCAATCCGTTATAGATCATCTATTTTGCAATTTCATTGACAGAAGCTTCCACCTTGTTAAAGTTAGCGCCTACTTTTCTCTTCAGTACCAAGAGGTACCCAAGCTGCTACCCCAAAAAGATGTCGTTAAAAGATTTAGTATTACACATGCATCTAGAATATTTATTAGGCGTTACACAAGCTTTATTATTATTTTCTTAATCTCCAGCTGCTGTGGCATCTTGCTGTTGGCGAGTAGCACGAACAATCAGAGAACAAAGCGGATTGTCCGAAGTGCTAGCGTTCTTGGACTATAATTTTACAACGATAGCTTGATTTATCGTGAATGTCTAAGCGTTACCGCGACGCCTTTCTGCTCTATTTGCTATTCAATAAATATCCCCACATGCTCTGTGGTCATTGCTGGTAGTTCATAACCTAGTAGACTTTAGGTTTAAAACAATAAACCTGTACAGAACATCGACCGCATGCTGCCGTTTACTACCTGCTCTCGCGTCAGCCATGGCTCTGATCCGGTGAAGCCTGTAAAAGCCTCATTATTACCAAGTTTGCATTAAGTAAACAGAACAAAAATAATGCAGATATTTGAAAAAACAATTAAACCAAGATGAAGTTCTTCTCATGCTAAGTTTATGCATTTTTTCCCTTTGACCAAGACTTAATAACAATATGTTTTTTAGATCTGAGAACAGGTATAAGAATCTACATTTATTAAAATGGATTTTTTCCACTTACTGTGAATGCCGTTACTATTTATTCTAAATAAGCAGATCTGCATGTGTAGCTATACATTTATAACAATGTCGCTATTCTAATTTTTATGATATAAAATGTTTTTAGACAGCATTTACAAGAGTCTGCACTTCAGGTGTACATAAGGCAAAAATAAAAATGAATGAATGGAGCAGATTATGAGTAATTTGAAGATAGACAAGTCCTAAACACAAACTAAGCATGGCCTACCTCACATTTAAATTATGGTTTAATGTATTCTATTATTAAAACTTGCTTCGCAATGATGTGTGCGTTGAAACATCTTCAATATAGATCTAGATCTCAATAAGAACTACATAGATCCTTGATAAAAAGAGATTTGGATCTTGAATCTAGATTTAGGCTAGAGACATATCCACAACCGGCTCAGAGGTAATCAAAATTCATTAAAATATAAATGAGATTAGAGTTTATGAAGACAGAGCTGATCGGTCGCAAAAACCCTCTTAACCCTCTGGGTTAGTTGGGCTATAATGAGCCTATAATAATATTCCATAATAGTTTCAGCATCAGGTAAAATTAAAAAAACAGATCAAAGCAGTAACTATGGAAAAATCACAATCATGATGGTTTCATTGTGGGGAAAGTCAATTAGTTGCGATGTAATCGGAAACTTAAAAATCGAGAACTTGGGTTTCAAACCGTCAACCCTATAGAATCATCTAATAGCAGTGTGAGTGTTGATTCTCACAATAACCGATGACCTGCATAGCGGAGGAAACAGACCACAGCGACTTGGGAAGGAGCGGTGGGATGGGTGATCGCAAAAACAGCATTCTTTAGAATGCGATGATGTAAAGAACTTCCTCTAGGTTTGAAAAAAAGGATAATAAAACGCTTTTTACTGCTTTAAAGTTCATTTTATCATTTTTATTATTTGATCGGGTTATAAACTACAGCTCTAGCAAGGTATGTTGGGCTTTCCTTTCATGATATGCGTGAATAGTCTAAATCTGCAAACGCCAGGAAAAGGAGAAAGAGTAAATGAAATTTAAAAATTTGCAAAGATTGTGTTCCGAAAACTGGCGATTATTTTACCATTTCAGCTTTCATCCAGAAAGAAACGATTAAATAGGTAAAGAGAAAGTGAGGTTCTGAGGAATAATAATGACGCAAAGAGGACATCTGCTTCCAATACAAGGATATTTAGGAAACAATTAGCCCCGTTATCAGTTGTTTATGTTTTTCTCTATTTAGAATGTAAGGCTGAGCAAGCAGGGTTGTTGAAGTACGACATAAGGCGCGGTGTTATTTATACCGGCATCCATCTAGAGCAACGTAGTGCGGGCGCTCGCAGCTAAAAAATATGGGATGGAATTGTGGAGCAAGAAAAAGTAAAAAAAAACAAAACAGACATGGACGTGTAGAACTGTGTCTGTTAACTATCAGTCTCAAGAATTTTAGTTCCACAGGTACGGTAGCGGAAGATCACTGCTGCCGTTTCGATGGAAATAAACGAAGTGTAAACAGAGAGGGACTTTTTTATTTCATTTTATTTTATTTTATTTTGTTTATTTATTTATTTTTTTTTTATTTTTTTTTTTGGGGGGGTGGGGGGTGGGTGGGTGTAGGTTTTGATTTTCGTGTATGATCAATTCTTTGCCGCTTTGTCTCATTTCTCAAATGTTTACCTTATTCTTCAGCATGTCTTTTCTCTTTGTTTATGACAAATACCGGCACTTTACGAACACATATACTTGTTTTC
>JAWDGP010000228.1:505000-527500 GCA_033675545.1 Elysia crispata | reverse complement strand
TAAACTACCCTCTATACTATTATTTAGAAAACAAAAAAGAAATTCCAAGTGAAAAGTTTATGTTGCTATCTAAATAATCACAGTAACTTTAAGTCTTTTGAGACAATAAAAATTGTTAATTTAGGTCCTTCATAACGAAAGTGACACTGACAACAGTACTTTATGCCATTTCGAGGTCTTTGCATTCGTCTCCGTCTTTGCTCTATGTTAATTGCAAAGCTTGTGACGTGATGTTAAAGCAATGGCTTTCACCAAGCAGCTGTTAGATCTCGTCTCCTGAAGGTTAGATAACAAATTCTTCAAAATAAACGAACAGGGCAAAAAGATGAAAAAGAAGAACAGAAAATGATGTTTATATTCAACCAACTCCTGCTGTTGTAAAAATCTTGTGAAGGTTTCTGTAAATGTTTCTGTGATCTTTGTAAAGTTTACGGCTGTGCAGCAAAGTGTTTCGTTAAATTCAGACTGAATCGTAGCCCAAGTAAATTCCGAAGGTAAGACATCTGAAAATAAAGACCACACAACAAAAACGTTTATAATAGTTATTGAATACATTTCACCAATAAAATGTTTTTAGAAAGCCAATCTAAATAAATCAGATTTGCGTATTAAATGACGAGCAATGGAAGCTTACCAAATTTCCCCCATACCCTCCCCCCACACATCGCATAAAATGTATCTGGAAAAAAGCATTGCAACAGTAAGTTGAAGGAACTTACCTGAGTAACTTGTTGAAAGAATACTAGGCAATCTTTTTGATAGCGCTCACATACGTTTGGAGTAGATCAACCTTAAGACGGCAGCCTGTACCATCCTTTCATTGCTAATCTGAAAATCTATTTCTCATAAGTCAATAGATTTAATCGCAATGCCTTTGTTGATTTAACAGCAACTAAAAATCTTTGTTCTAGTAATAAACCAACAGAAACCTGACGCGGTTCTTTAAACTTTAAAGCATGCATCATTTCGCTAAACACAATAAACACAGCTTTTATTACCGCGGCCTGGATTAGAAGATAGCATTTTAAATGTACTTCTTTCTCACACGTGCATGCCATTTTTTGGAAATTGTAACGAGATAACCATAAATGTCACTTTAGGAAAAAGTGCGCCTTTGAGAGCTTTTAAAAATTAAACTTCAAAATAATGCCCTTTTTTATTTCTATGTCGGGTCGACTGCCAAGGTTTTAAAAGGAAAGAATAATATCTCAGGATGATGATACTCAAACGAGAAATATATTCAAGATCATCTGATATATATATATATATATATATATATATATATATATATATATATGATATATCGCAAAATGTTAAAATGAAATTCCGGATAAATAATTAAATTCAGTCAATAGTTTATGATACAAGTGCGAAACATAGACCGCCAATCTTTTCAAATACATTTTTTCTACTATTATGAAAGTGCCTTTTATCATATTTTCCATCTGTTACACAAAATTATCTCAATAATCTTAAACTTTTTGATCATGAGGTTGAAGTTAATGAATTCATAGATCAATTCACTTGAATTTCATGCTTTTTTAAAAATTAAATCTCAACACAAAACTATTTTAAGCAAACATTTGTCATTATTATTATTTTTCTTTTTTAATGACACAACTCTAAGTGCAGGTAACTTTTAAACGAGTATTGCAATAATCTGGAACAATCTATCGTTTTTAGTATAAATTCTACAAGCATAACATATTATTTGCTCTTTAGATTTTATCGCTTCTTTACTCAGGTCGTTTTGGCCTAATTATGAATTTGAACCACTGGGATCGACTAAGCAACAAGTCCCGTATAACTATTATGCATCACTGACATCTGAAACCCAGATTTTTTCAACTTTTAAATTAGACAATACTATAAGGTAAAAGAGGACAACTATTGTTGTTGTATTTTTTAAAACCTTTTGAAAGTTTCACTAATAATGCCATATAAAAAAGGTTATATTTTGTATGCTGCAAAAATCAATTTAATCTTTGTCAATGATTCATAGTATTCGCAGTCAACTGGGATAATATTTTGCTTGGGTTTTTCGCATCCCTTTAATACTATTAGGGAAAAACATCACCCGCTCTAGATTTTATTTGTGTCTCTCTCTATGCCTTTCTTTTAAACATTTATAAGTTAAAATATTTTGTTGGTATTTGTTGTGTTTTAAGAGCGACACAAAGGTTTTCATTAATCATGACTAATCCCTGCTGGCGGTTCTATGTATGTCTGGTATATTAGACAGCAACTAATCCCTGCTGGCGGTTCTATGTATGTCTGGTATATTAGACAGCAACTAATCCCTGCTGGCGGTTCTATGTATGTCTGGTATATTAGACAGCAACTAATCCCTGCTGGCGGTTCTATGTATGTCTGGTATATTAGACAGCAACTAATCCCTGCTGGCGGTTCTATGTATGTCTGGTATATTAGACAGCAAGTAATCCCTGCTGGCGGTTGTATGTATGTCTGGTATATTAGACAGCAAGTAATCCCTGCTGGTGGTTGTATGTATGTCTGGTATATTAGACAGCAACTAATCCCTGCTGGCGGTTGTATGTATGTCTGGTATATTAGACAGCAACTAATCCCTGCTGGCGGTTGTATGTATGTCTGGTATATTAGACAGCAACTAATCCCTGCTGGCGGTTCTATGTATGTCTGGTATATTAGACAGCAACTAATCCCTGCTGGCGGTTGTATGTATGTCTGGTATATTAGACAGCAAGTAATCCCTGCTGGCGGTTGTATGTATGTCTGGTATATTAGACAGCAAGTAATCCCTGCTGGCGGTTGTATGTATGTCTGGTATATTAGACAGCAACTAATCCCTGCTGGCGGTTCTATGTATGTCTGGTATATTAGACAGCAAGTAATCCCTGCTGGCGGTTCTATGTATGTCTGGTATATTAGACAGCAAGTAATCCCTGCTGGCGGTTGTATGTATGTCTGGTATATTAGACAGCAACTAATCCCTGCTGGCGGTTGTATGTATGTCTGGTATATTAGACAGCAAGTAATCCCTGCTGGCGGTTGTATGTATGTCTGGTATATTAGACAGCAACTAATCCCTGCTGGCGGTTGTATGTATGTCTGGTATATTAGACAGCAACTAATCCCTGCTGGCGGTTCTATGTATGTCTGGTATATTAGACAGCAACTAATCCCTGCTGGCGGTTCTATGTATGTCTGGTATATTAGACAGCAACTAATCCCTGCTGGCGGTTGTATGTATGTCTGGTATATTAGACAGCAAGTAATCCCTGCTGGCGGTTGTATGTATGTCTGGTATATTAGACAGCAACTAATCCCTGCTGGCGGTTCTATGTATGTCTGGTATATTAGACAGCAACTAATCCCTGCTGGCGGTTCTATGTATGTCTGGTATATCAGACAGCAGACAGGATCAGAGCCGACCAGGCTCGTCCCCCGAAGGGATGGAAACTGACACCACCTCTAAACTGGGACGTTTTGCTTTTTAGTTTATATTTTTTTGATGATCAGCGCGCTCTGTTGAAAAGGTTTTAAATCATTAACTGATATAGAGATTCTACTTTTCAAAGAAAACTTGGCGTGTGCGTGAGAGAAAAAGAGAGAAAAAAGGGGTGGAATGGTTAATATGATGTTAGAAATTTCTTGATTCATTTTTTCTTTTCGCAATGAAAGTTGAAGAAAAGGGGGGGGGGGGGGAAGGGGGGCCGAAGAATGCGAGTCGCATTGATCGTTGTAAGTTAAGTTTGGCATCTGATCCTCTAAAATTTTTTTTATCTGAAAAGACCATAGTTCTGATTGCAAAAATGATAGCGATATGAAAATAAACATTCGTAAAATACACCAGCACACATTTGCAATTAGTTGTAATACAAGCCAGTTTGAAATATTGATTTCCATTTAATTGTATCCAGCTGCTTGGTTTCATTGACAACCACAAAACAATAGTAGTTGTCGATTGTCATGCGTATTTCATTACGTTGTCACTACCGCATAATTTCTTTTTATATTGGTTTGTTTGTTTTACTTGTTTGTTTATTCTGTTTTGAAAGTATGATGAACTCATTCTACTTATAAACTATTGATAAGGATAAAAAATACCTGTTTACTTCAAAACTTATCATGGCACTAAAGTGACATAATGCAACTATTTCAAATTTCTATTGCAGTTGATAATGATGCTCTTGCTCTATTAAACGTTTTATTCCCGTGTAAAGATTTCTCCTCTGCTTTGAAAGTGATTTGCGAATTACATTGCTAAAAACTTATTTTTTTCCTTTTCTTTCCTATTAAATACCATAGTAATAGCAAAGAAAGTAAATATCTAGAATAATTATCTAAGAAAATGAAATGAAAATGCTGATTGTTTTTTTACGGATTGAAGAAACAACGCTGTGATGATTATAATCGACTACTCTCTGCGGCAGTATACAATTTGAAATTCTAAACTAAATGTATCGATATCGATGGGAGTCCATGTATTACAATAAATATTCAAAATCAAATCGATTCCACGTGAATGGCAAGGGAACAATCTACTAAAAGAAGCGAAATAAAATCTTACTTTAAAGAATAAAACTGTGGTTACTCTTAATTCTACATTATAATCCCTCTCCAAGAATAATTTTGCTACTTGCTTTTATTTAATATGTTGCAAGGATGTCTTGCATTGTGTGACTCATAATAACGAATTCTTACCGTGTTGATGACTTAATCAGTTATAATGAGAAATAGAGTCTTTCTATTCTCACTGCCACTACAATATTTCAATCTTGTAAGTAATTTTGACTGAATTCATTTGAATAGACGTTTTACGATCAAGATGGCGTAGGAATATCATTCTGCTGTCTGGCGGTTATTAAAATATTTTGATCGACTGTTTTATCTCGTCTTCTCCACATGAAAAGAAATATTTCGGAGTAGTATTCTCATTTAAATACAAACCTGCACATTTCCAGCCATCCTATCACTTTCAACGTCTGTAGAATCATGGGTTAGTTCTTGGCCAGCTAAATGACGCTGCAGATCATGAGTGATCGGCCACCAAGAGCTGCCGGTACCAGCTAACGATTCGATGATGAGCGCGACTCCACTTAATATCACATTAGATCTACCTTTTCGCTTTAGTTTTTGTCCACCCTAATACTTTTCCTTATAAAGTTTAAGATTTTCTTCACAGCTCTAATTCTTACCGCCTGATCATAAGATTCAAATCTCTGCTGTGCTGTATTCCGTTGTTTTTTTTTAATACAAAAGAATGAAACAAAACTAACAATAATTATGTGATTCTGCATGAACTTTCTTTATTATGAAGACAATGTAGCTGACTAAACTTAGCAAGTAATAGGGCGCAATAATATAAAAGACCGCAGATTGTATTAAAATAATTTGCTCTGCATCCAGAACACTGAAATGCAATTTAGACCTTTTAATATTATCACAAAAAAGATTAGCATGTCCGTAAATCTTACTCGTTTCTGCAGAATATCATATTGTTTTCATTCAGTGCATATTTCTTGTGCATTTTGTAAACATTTTGAACACACGATAGCTTAAAAAGCAGATGTTAAACAACTAGTTTTTTTTTCATATAATTTTTTTTTCAAGGTTAATGTGTTTCAACAGAATGAAACGTCTTACCCAGGAACGAACAAGCAAAGAGAAGAGAGATAAGAGAGGATGACTGTGTCTGTATGTGTGCCGGCGGGGGGGAAAAAGAGGAGGGGGCAGGGGAAAGAGATTAAGCGCAAAGAAGAAATATGAAAAACACGAGAAGGAATAATCACTTTAATTCAGGTATTGAGGTAAATAACAAAGTTAAGAAAACATATGGAGAAATAGAGAGAAAGAAGAAGAGGGTGATCTAGAAAGATAGAAGGACAGGACTAAAATAAGTGAAATAGATCATGTTAGAACATAGAGAGAAAGAGAGAGAGGAACAACTAACAATTATCCGAAGAAGTAAAAGTTGGAGGCGTATTCGGATGAGATCACACCGATTTAAACTTGACACTTTACAGGAAAACACCATTACCGCTAATGTTTCTTGCAGGCAGTGCGCTCGCTCAAGCATCTGTGGTCGAGTTGCCTGGGCGCATTAGGTATTACAATAAGTTCAAAAACACGCATGCATAGTTTCCTCCAAGAAAGGGGAGAGGCAGGGGATAATTTTCTCTAGCCTGAAAACAGATGTGGTCACCGTGTAAGGTAGTAAAGCTTAACAACGTGCAGCATAAACATTGAACAAATCTAGTCTCATTTTATGTAGAGGTGCAACGCAGCCTTTCACTGTAACAGAGGATTAAAGCACCCACTAAAAATTAAAGACATAATATTGAGATACTATATTTTAGCATGTGGGCGACTGCACATTTGCTTAGATCTTTTCTAAGATGTTCTAATTTTACATATTAAAACGCCCAGCGTGAAAAGGAAAATTGAATTTATTTATAATCTCATTGACATCTTTCTTTATCTTCAGACTGTAAAATTCTGTATAGGTATCTTTATTTGATGTCGTTGCCTCATAAAGTTCATTCTCTTTCTCTCTCTCTCTCTCTCTCTCTCTCTCTCTCTCTCTCTCTCTCTCTCTCTCTCTCTCTCTCTCCCCCTTTCTCTCTTGACTTTTCGATTTTTCTCATTAGTACTTTGTTTATGACTGTATGTTTTTCTCATTCTTTATTCTCTGCTCTCTTATCTCTCTCTCCGTCTCTCTCTCTCTCTCTCTCTCTCTCTCTCTCTCTCTCTCTCTCTCTCTCTCTTGACTTTTCGATTTTTCTCATTAGTACTTTGTTTTGACTGTATGTTTTCCTCATTCTTTATTCTCTGCTCTCTTATCTCTCTCTCCGTCTCTCTCTCTCTCTCTCTCTCTCTCTCTCTCTCTCTCTCTCTCTCTCTCTCGACTTTTCGATTTTTCTCATTAGTACTTTGTTTATGACTGTATGTTTTTCTCATTCTTTATTCTCTGCTCTCTTATCTCTCTCTCCGTCTCTCTCTCTCTCTCTCTCTCCCTTTCTCTCTTGACTTTTCGATTTTTCTCATTAGTACTTTGTTTATGACTGTATGTTTTCCTCATTCTTTATTCTCTGCTCTCTTATCTCTCTCGGTTTCGCGCTTTTGTTCCCTCTCTCTGCCTGTATCCACAACTTCGTCTAATCTCTGGATCTTTGTGCAATGTTCCCGTTCAAAGAGCAAGCAGCCCTTCAAAATTTCCCGGAGTATTTAATTGCTTTCTTATGGTTTCGGAAGCAATACGACTTCGTCAAACAATCCTTCATTACTTGGCTGAATGTTTCTTAGATCTTGATTTTTCTAACGGGGAAATTAATCATTTGAAACTGATTTCCGTTGTAGTGATTCATTCCAATGCGAACATAAAAAATTTGCAAATGAAAGACAAGGTCAGGAATTTCTAATTTCATTCTTTACAAGAATGTATGTTCACATACAGTTGGCCATAACTTCAATGTTTAATCATATGACTAAACATAATTTCAAATTTAAAATTATTATTTCTATTAAAATATCTTTTAACTGTTTTATCACAATGAGTTGAAGAGAAATTGTAAGCCTAAAGAGCTTAATTTACGTGGAGAGGATGTGATTTAAAAGAAAAAAAAGGAAAAAAGGAAAAAAGCATCAAATAAAAAACAAATAAAACAAAACAGAAGAATGAAGAGCTGTTGAGAAAGAAGAGGTAGGTGATGAGGCGAGTTATGTTGTATTATACATAACAGTTTAGGAAGGAAATTCACGCCTTTCCTTCCTTTCTCTCTATCTTTTCCTATTCATACACAAAAGAAATTTACAACATCTGTCAAAATGCAATTTTATAGCGCTATTTTTTTATCCTGACGCGTTACCTTTTTCCATTTTTTTCTGGTAGTGTTTGCTTTTTCTAATTTCTTAGAAGGTTTGTTAGTTTTCCATTTGGTGTTAATTCCAATTTATTTTTGCCTCTTTTGCGTAGCTTTGCTTCCGCCTCTTGTTTGCATGAAACCTTTGAAAGGCAGTCCTAGAATAAGCCTGTTTTACATAAAACTTGTTAAAAGATATTTGAATAGATTTAATTTTAAGATTGAGGCGTGTAATATAAGATTTGATAACTAAAAAAAAATTATATAAATAATTATGATTGTCTTACTGCTGTAGAGATCAATTGCACGACCTCACATATAGAGAAGGTATGAATCCCTTTGAATAAACAGAAGAATATGATGATGATGATGATGATGATGATGATGCTATTGATGATTATAACAACAACAACAACAACAACAACAGCAACAACAACAACAATAATAATAATAATAATAATAATAATAATAATAATAATAATAATAATAATAATAATAATAATAATAATAATAATAATAATAATAATAATAATAATAAATTCTAAATTCACGGCCTTATTGACTTGAAAGGCCAAAAGCTGAAACTAAAAGTTTTGTGGGCAATGGTCGGTCAAGCTTTTCTCTTTCAATTTTCTCTAGGATTTTGTAGTTATAAGAAAAACAATTCACAAATCCTACGGGATTGATAATTATAATTTAGGACACAGAAACAGAAATTGGAAATTAGCCAAATGTTGGAGGAAAAAAAACTGCGAAGAAAAAATTTTAAAACAATATTAGATTTATTTTTTTAAACGATTCATTACTAAAGACGCCGGCCTTGATTTAATTTGTTCTTCACAAACGCGTTAATCATAGACAAAATGTAGATCTAGTGCAGGAGAGAAAAAATCATTGGCAGCTCCATTTTGCTTCAATGTCTCTTGAATCAAATATATTTTTTTCTTTGAAAATTATTACAGAAGTACGCATTTTGTAAGCTATAATATTAATGTCTAGAACAGAAAATCTGAATCAAAATAGAAGCACATCACATTCTGTTTTAGTCAAAAATAAGGACTAAAACACGGAGCATCAGTAATTAAGCCCAGCTTAATGCACTGCTTATTTTCGTAATTCATTCGAATTGAATCAGATTCATTTCTATCCATTCTCATTGTTCTTGTTCTAATCCTATTTTAATATATCGACCTGATCCTCTTCAAAATAGAAAAGTATGAAGGAATTAACGCTGACGGCCAATGAGGAACAGTCAAATTGAAATTGGCCTATTGTCAACTGAAATAGACAGTGAAAAATGCTATGCTTAATGCTCAATAAAACCTGTGAATGATGAAAGTCAGTTATTTTTCCAATGCACGCGATCACTCATCACAAGACTTATTTTGGCACCCGTGGATTTACTGTAAATAATATAGATTATGAGCAGCTGCTGCCTTAAAAAATTACAACGCTGCTTTTCTCAACTCAAGCAGCTGACGCATAATCTAACAAATGTCTGGCATCCAGACAAATTATCTGTGTAGACAACAAGAGCTTTGGGCAAGGGGTTTCATTATCCTTCATCAGCCAGACTAAAAACTTATTAAAAGATAAGCTGCGGAAAGCAGGGCTAGTTCTCAGAATCAAATTTTCAATAGCTTTTGTTATTAATCTCAAATGATAGTAGTATGTGGACTAAAATAATCGTTATTACCACAAGGTATGTGAGACTTCATGTAATTTTTTTGTTTGTTTGATTTATTGGGATAAATACGCATTGACCGACGCGAATTCTCAAAAACCAAAGCCTTCTGTAACAGTCAGATAAACTAATTTTTTTTTAATAATTTGACATATGGTAGTTCGCAAACGGCGGGATATTTCTCATTAAATGTAAGCCCCACGTGTGGAAAATATAAGTTTTATATAGAAACTGGTAAAGTTTGTCAAAGATGGTTATCTGAAATTGAGCAAGCTTGCAGAATTTATTCCATTTTACAAACTCACATCTACCCTTACGACGGCTTCATGAGGCTTCGTAAGCATATAAAATTATAGCTAAAATAGTGGAATGAATTTTGTGTTTTGGAGAAAAAACTAATTAAACAAAACAAATATAAACTTTCTAAGAAAAATGTAAAAAGGTGAATCAAGTAAAATTTGTTCAGTGGTGTAGCAATAACATGTTGGAATTTGCATGGATCATATTATTTCTTTCGAAAAATACTGATAGTTTTATGACATGAATTTGGCGGTTCTATTTTTAATTGGTTTCATAAGTCTCTCTTACACCTTATCGTATTGAAATTTCATGTCTCCTTATGCATTTGAAATGATGATTATAAAAATTCAAATTTGCTTCACTGATCACTTTTGTAAAATAATTGAATTGTAAAAAACGTAAGTAGATGAATTCATTTCGAAAAGACCATCTGGGAATTATACCAATTGCAATTAAAGAATGCGCTTCTTACTTGGCTTATGGAATTTTTTCGAAAAAAGATCGCATTTTGACAAAAAAATTGGAATGAAAAAACTACCAATTGTGAGGATGGCATTAATCAACTAATGAATGACTTTTGTGATAATATCCCAGACATCGTTATCAATAGCTTCAAAAGATTTTCAAACAGCGTTTATTTTTATTCCTTTATCTCGAAAATTGTCATAATAAATAAAGCAATAATTTTTTTTCTATTTTTCCTGGAAGCGAATATGTCTTTATCCTTTTAATGTTTATTTGCCGATAAAACAACAAAAAAGCATATCATAGTTTTGTGGGAATTTTCTGTCTTTCTCTTGCTCAGTCTCGTTGGCAAAATCTGGAATACTTTACTCCTGCTGATAATGTTTTTGCTGTTCTTGTTTACACTTCAAATTTTTACATTAAATATTTATAAGTTGAGAAAACAATCCTCTGTCTGGTTGAAATTTTTCTGGCAAACTAAAAGAGTAAATGTATTCGTTTCTAACATTTAAAAAAATAATTACCCTAGGTAAATGAGGTCAAATTGTAACTTTTAAGTTAATTCTAATTACTGTTAAGTTAATTATGCTCTTGTTTGACATTCCGATAACTCCTTAGTCTTAGTTATTGTTTTTTTTTCTTCTTAAATCCACTTATCTCAATCGAAATGAAAGTTATTGCATCTTTCCACATTACTATCTTGCTTTTCCCCCAAGGCTGTCCTCTTATCATCTAAATGTTTACATGTTTTATCCGTGTGATGTACCGCGAGCTTTTCCACTCTCCTGGGTGTCAAGATAGAAAATGATCCATCTACCTGTAGACACCCCGTTTCGACCCGTTCCTTGGCTCATTTTTTTTTCTTCATTTTCTTTTGAAAAAAGTTTACCTGAAGAACCCACCTGTCTTATCTTTTTATCCCCCTCCTCACTTTCTGTCTAAACGCAACAGTTAAGGAACTTTTTCCCACGCTCTGGCAAAGCTGAGCGGCACCGCCTGGTGAGTTAACCAAGGTCGACAGACGCTCAACCACTGGAAACAGCGAGGAGCTTACAAAAACACAAAAACGTAAAGAAAAGAAAGAAAGATCTTGGCACGCGTACCTAATATACCTGGTTATTTCTTCGGGTCATTGCAGCTTGTGGATTTCGATTCCATGGGAATATGAAAAAAATGCATTCGTTTGAATCGAATCGACTCTTGTTTTTAATAATCAAATGGGTACGGGAGTTTTAACTTTCGGATTTAAATAAAGAACTGTACAATTTTTAGAATCGGAATTAAGCTGATGAGTTCAATCGCATTTACTTACGGGATGATAAGGCCATGTATTATCTTTTAATATTTCTTGTCAGGAGATGAGAGCTGTTTATTTAAGAAGAGATGATTTTAAAAAATTGGCACATGTGTTTAGGCTTTACTACCTTCTAAATTGCTTAAATGCCATAAATGTATCAAAAGATGTTTGATCATGAAAGCATGTTTCTAAAATTTGGCTGGAAGTCTGCAACGAAACTATTCAATCTATAAATGAAAATAAAAGATAATGGTAGAAAGGTAACAGTTATTTCTTTCCTTTTTAACTCTGTGTATAACGAGGGCTAAAGGTTCAAACACTATCTTTGAGGAGTGAAAGAAAAAAAAATCATGAAAGTTTCAAAAATTGCTTTACATTGAAGGTACACATCAAGTTTTCCTCAGCCAACTTTTATCATATTCAAAGAAATCTGAAAAACGAAAGATTGCAAAGTTCAAAATAGCTTAAAATCTGTGAGATAAAAATGAAAAAAGGGAGTGGGGGAAGAAGAAAAAGGATTGCAGAGGTCGAGAGGCAAACGACGACACATATTGATTCATAGAGACAGAGAGACACACGCTCAGAGACAGACACGGTCTTTTCAAATGATAAAGGCTTTTGTTTGAAAAGAATGTAAAAACGCTCTCATTATTGGGCCGAAAATTAGGTATTTTTTCATATTATATTAATATTGTGAATGAAGACTGAGTGTACATTATTATAACCATGACTAAGAAATACATTGCTGTTCATATTATTATACCTTAATGACTGAAATACAGTTTTTTTTTTATCTTATTTTCTATTGCCTCGACTATCAAATATATCATCTAAAATGATACCAGAGAAGCATATGTATTAACATGAAGTGAATGCACATCACTCTGCAAGCTACATTAACCAATGTCAGTTTGGTTTTCTTTGGCAAGATCTGTAGCTTCTCTTCGTGTCTCCTATGGTATTTTCTGAATTGCTCCTGTGAATCTTTTTGTCTTTCCTATTTGACTTTTTTCACGGACAGACTGCAGCGCTTCTTTGGCTTAAATTCCGTTATGCATCAAGTCATTTAGATGTCATGGTGCACTTTCATTCGATGTATTTTTGTCTTCAGTAAGCAGATCATGGTGTTATACTCAGACGAATGCTTTCAAATGAGGCATGTGGCACCCGCCGCTTGGTTTGTAGGGCTTGCGCTTCCTTCTGCTGCGTACAATAATGTTATAACCTCCATCGACATTACGAACAAAGCATCCCACAGCAATTCCAATTGCCAAGTTCATCGAATAGGATGCGTAGTTGCTAGTTGGAACCCTACTTTGGAAACCGTAGTCCACCAGTATGACCTGAATTTTGCCTGGGACATGATGGATCATTTGCAATCATGACAGCCTACATCGAACTTTATCAAGGTTTAGTTTCTCAGATTTAGCTCCAAGATCGTTGTTACATACTCCAAGCTATATGAAATACCAAGAATGCTTCTTTTGTGGACAGAGATATTTACGTATGCATCCATTTTCAGACATTTTGTTAGGCGTGATGCGATGACTGAGAAGATTTTTCCTTCTACATTAAGCAGCGATATCGTTCTAAACTGGTCGTTGTGTTTCGAAATCTGCTCTTTGGAAGTATGCACTTCATCTGAAATCATCCATTGCCAAATGTTCTTAATGTTTCTCCACATTCTTCGGATTATTTTGTGCAGTTCCGACTTTCATGCGTCTTTTGTACAGCTGTAAGACACTGTTTGAATCATGCAGGCGACTTGGCTCTTTCTTTGGATACGAGTGTTTGAAATCTTGTAGGCTTGGGGGTTCAACCAGGAAATCTGATCACCAAGATCTGCTGTTTCTACTAGAGGTACCCCTCTTTCTTATTCTTCTTTAAGCCATTTTCATGGCCTTCTTTCTCCACCGCTATAAAACTATGTATTGAAAGGTCTCGCGAACTGGAAGGGATACTTGTAGAAACGTCTAGCACTACATATTCTACTCATATGCCATATTTGCAGGAAGGCATTGTTTTCTTCAACAATAATCTCATTTGTGTCCTTAAGCTTTTTCCTTATTTACATAAGTTGTCAACTTCGGGTTTTCTTCTGCTCTTGTTTGGTTGATCTCTGACTTTAGCTCTTGAGGTGTCTAGACGTATCTGGCAGCTCGCACTCCAGTGTACTTTTCCCAAAGAAAACTATTTGGCCTTAAGAGCTTCCCATCGCGTCTCATAGTTTGCGAGTGGGAAAATGATTCTTTGGCCTTTTGCTTCTGTGAGCCGTAAAACCTCTTAGTCTCGCATCTCAACGTGGATTCCTCCAGCACCTTGGTTTTGAACCTGGCTTTGATTTTCTGGTATATCTTCTGATGGGCAAGAGCTCTGCTGCTGACTTGACCAACAACCGAAACAACCCATCTTAGTCCAGTTCTCTTTAACCATCAGAGTCTCTCAGTTGTAAATAGTCTGGTGTAATAACATGGGAAGCTCTCCTAATCCGTATTGCCTTATAATATTCTCGTTGACCTTTAGCCATTCCTGATCATGATAGTCTGCTGACCGATTGATCTATCATTCTTTCCTCTTCAGGAAAATTTCTCTTTATTCGTTTTTGTAGCGGTATGTTTAAGGTGTCTAGTGGTTGCTGACACACTAGGCACTAAATCTAGAAATGAATTTTGCAGTGTCACATGTGGTTCCGAGAGTCCGTTAGTCTCTCCAAACGTGCTCCTGTCTGTTGCCAGAAAACCATGGACATACCATATATTATTTTTATGAAGTGTACGTGCCTACTCTTTTCCCCATCATAACGTGGCTCTATCACAGTATATCACTTCTATTATCAAAATTCACAATCTGCGTGTCATTAATTTTGACCGAAGGTAATTAATATTATCTCCATAATCGGGTTTTAAATTCTAATTGCAAAAACATTTACAGCCTTTGAAGACCATCATAAGCACAACGATAAACTGGTTTTTTTTTCAAATTTTAATTGATCTAAGTGTGAATGAGTAATAAAACAACCGTTTGTGGATATAGTTTTAAATTTTTACTATCCTTTGATGTAAGGAAAAAAATAAAACATAGACTAAGGAAGTTAAAAGGTAAAAAACAGTGAAAAAAATTTTCAAAGCTGAAATATATAAGAGAATTCTTTTATTTGCCCATTATCATTTTACAATTGCACTTATTCTCCTAAAGTTTTGCTAAAATATATCGACAGGGTGACTTTGCAAAAAAAAAAAAATGACTGATTTGATACAACAATGATGAAATTCAGAGTTTCATTGAATGGAAAAAGACGGATATTAGTCCTACTTAGCTCTAGTTTAAAGTGCACAACAAACATTTTGAATCCGAAATTCGTACACATGAAATAGAAAAATAAATTATTGAATAAAGTGTTAAATAACTTGAATAAAATAATAAATAAATAAATAAATAAATTTTGAAACATTTGATCACGAAAGAGCTCTTAATTTCTATTCATGTAAGTAGGAAAAAAGATAGGTTGGTTAGGATTATGATGTTCTATATAGGATTGTAATATCGAGCTTCCAAAGTCTTCAAATAATGTTGTTGTTGTACTAAGTGCACTTATTTCACTTTGTATTATGTCAAATAAAACTGAGCATATGTAGTGAGTCAGGCATAATCTGTTATAATAAGAACGATTCTAAACTGTTGTGCCACGAACATATCACAATAGTTTACTTATGATTTTAGCTAACACCTGATAACATTGGCGCTTTTGTTTTTAAGTTTTTTCTTTATGTCAAAAAGATTCATTTAAAGGGAGAAAAAGAAAAAAAAAAGGTCAGGTCCCCACACCGCTTTTTAAAGCACCCATTATGTGAAACGACTGTAATTTATTGTGCGTGATGTGTTTCGCCATAAGAATCATGCATGCAGCTCTCCGGTGTGAAGTAGAGAAAGAATAATCTAATTAGATGTGCATGGTTAACACTCCAAGACAGTCAGCCACTTTCTGCTTGGAAGATTCAGAAAGAATTATAAAGCGTTAGATTGTGGGGTTAAATAATAAAAACATTTGACGACTCACATTTGTACACTTCTTCAAAACACTATCCTTATAATTTTCTCGGAAATAAAGGTCCATTGAATTGAACATGCAAGGATATCTGTGCTAACCGTTTTATGGTTTGTGGAGATAAAACGAACCAGTTGTTTCATTTCAAAAACTTTCAAAAATAGATAAACAGCCACATATTGACGAATTCAACAGATTTGCTTAGAACTGGGTAAATCAATATTTAGGTTTAATCCAGACGAAGAAGTAGGTGTAAAAAATTATATGTGTTAAGGTTATGAGATAAAAATTGCTCTTACCTTTCGTTTTTGTTTTTCTTTTACACAATGGTTTTTTATCAGTTCACAAACTAGCTTTCACTAACGTTGGACATGATAGACCAATATTACAAAATTGATAATAATTCGCTTGCCGTTTTGTATTTTGCAATTGTTTTTCATGCTTTTTTTTGTTTTGTTTTTGTTTCACTAAAAATTACTGCATGGCTTAAATTAGTGTAATCTGTTGAGCGGTTCTAATTCTTTTTTCTGGATCAAAAACTGTACCAAGAAATTTTTAATTCAGAATCAATGAAATTCCAAGAGCAATTATAGATATTATATATAATGCAATTGAATTGTGTAACAATATATATATATATATATATATATATATATATATATATATATATATATATATATATATATATATATATGTGGTCTAAATTATCTTTTTCCGATTTCGACCAACATCTAAATTTTATGAGTTCATATTTCATTCAGGTTGAAACCTTTAAGATTGGAGTTAACTCAACAAAAGATGGACTTGGGGTGTTTAGAAATAATGCATTTGAGAATAATGACTGAAGCTTAAAGCTACCTTTATTAATATATATATATATATATATATATATATATATATATTATATACTCAGATGTAGTAAAGATGTAAATGTAGCTAGATATGTCATGTCATGGAAATCTTATCCCTGAAATAAGCTCACTATCCTGGCACAAGTTTCTATCAATACAGATGATATCTTACATTTCAAACAGAAAACCTTATAACATAAGATTTCTTTCAACATTATCTCCTTCAAAACCATTAAATAAACAGAAATGAAGTTAGCAGAATATCAAATTTATTCAATAAAAACGAAAAGAAAATTGAGGAATTTAACCACAAATGACCCTTTAAAATTCTTATTGGGTTTCACATTATGTCTACGCCACTGTTTATTAAAAGAAGAAAAGTACTGATCTTGTTTGTTCACAAAAGAGAATAACATGGAGAGAGAGAAAAAAAACGTCAATAAAATAAGATTTAAGCCTGTGTAAAATGAGATTCCATCTTATCATTTTTTCACTGCCTCTTTTTAACGTGATGAATAGGCCTAATTTTTTTTTATGCTTAGATATTTAAAGAAATAGCCGCAAACAGCATTATTTATCACTTTGTTGAATTTTTTTTTCTTTTGTGATTCGTACTCTTGTTGAAATTGATTGTTATCAATATAAATATAAACTTTCTTAAATCATCTTCATAACTTAAATCGTGTAAGTATGATATTGAAACAGGTATTTTCTTTATTGATTTTTTTTTAGTTTTGAAGGTTAAAAAATAAATTGATCCACACGTTCGATTTATTGCTGTTTAAAAAAAGATTTTGAGTTAATGCTTAACTCCATACTGAATTTAATAAGGTATTCTTCTGTTTTATCTCTTCTCTTGGTCGTTTTCTTGGAAATTCGACATAACAAAAACTCCTCTCGAGATCGACCTAAAATCACTGTGGATTATTTTCTCAATAAGATTATATTAATATTTTATCATAGATGGACTCTCATTTCAATTCGTTTCCTCTTTTTGACACGTTTATGTTATTACAGTTTTATATATCGGCGCAACTAGATCCATACTTAAAAAAGAAATCTAATAAAGTAATTTGATTTGCATTGTTTCATCTACTACCCAAACTTTCAAGAGAAGTGACAAAGGAGCATAGCATACATTACGAGCCGAAAATTCAATTATTAGCGACAATGCAGTGACAAGTCAAACGATGAAAAGGTTTCTGCTATCTATTCCAAACATAAATTTCGGTAAACTTTAAATTTTTCAATCATAACTTACAGCTACTCTGTATAAATCAAAATAAGAACAACATACTCCCAAAACAAAGTTTCTTTTCTCTTCTAACTCATTACAGATTGAGGGCAAATCGTAGAAAGTGACGTAGGGCTACACAAAGGGGGCGTCAGTTCTCCCTGAAGTCATATTGTATAAATTGCGTATTTTAAGCATTCCACTATAAACTAACATCATCCTTCATTGAAAAGTCCAGTTAAACAGGTCGCATAATCATTATCTTTCTTGAGTGGTATAATATGTCAAATAAGTGTGGCACTCTGGTTGCTCAGAATGAAAGCCATCATGTACATTCAGCCTAATATTAAACATGATCTACTTTTAAACATTTTACGTTACGCAAGCATTCTTAACCAAAAAAAAAATATTACAGAAATAAAAATTAAAAGAGAATGGGCGACTTTACAGAAAAATTGTTTCAGATTTTCAGCAAATCTTTGATTTTTATACCCAAGTGTTCTCGTTTACAGATGCTTGTTTTTCTTTGAGAAGGGCAGGGGTAATTGGAACAACAAGTACGAGACTCGTCAACTGTGAATTCCGTAGGTCTCGTATTTTCTAGCATCACCATAATGTCTATCTAACAGAGACGACCGGGTAAAGAAACAATTTTGTTCGCAAGAACACCTTTCTCACGACCAGCACGCCCACGTTAAGAGATGTGTTAAGCCATGGTGACTTTTCACTGCACGTGCGTATGTGACTGTACTAAAAAGACCCTGTAGCATACAGCGAGGGATCCTTTCCCTCATATCAAAAGTAAACAAGTGAGAGAGTACAGATCTGTGGATGTCTTTACACAGCCTGCTGGCACGCAGCTTTCCTCAACACTAAGCCTGGCGCCAATATGTGCAATAAAGGGACATGGAAAGAGAAGAAAACTCATGAAAAAAAAATCTGAAGCAATAAACTCCACGACTCAAAGAGAATCTAACAGGATAGTACTGAAGATGCGATACTAGTTTGCTTTGGTAAGATACTTAAAAGGAGACCAAAGAAACTCGCACATGGATTCAGTCACCATCAATTCCCTCGCCCTTTGCTAACACCTACACCTGCAAACTACATAGAAATAGCAATAATGATGGAGATGTTTTCCGTGCGTTATGGTATTCTAACAGATATTCCTGCAGCTTTTAGTTGGAAAAGAGTGTGAATGTCGCTAAAGTTAATTGGTAACAAGTTGAAACGCACTCAATTTCATTAACAACCCCATGATTGGTTTAATACTTTTTTTTAAAAAATCTGTCAGACCTTGCGGGTGAACTGTCTTAAAGCCTGGCATTGAACCCACATAAACAGTTCCCTCATAATCTTTGTCTTCAGTACCCTGACCCCATCAGGCATGCACATGATTTCCACTAACATTAGTTTTTGCAACCATTAGAAGAATTGGAAAGCTTGTGCTCTGTTTAGACGTAACCTTCTGCTTACATAAAACGTCGGTTATTGCTACAAAAGGTCATGCGGTTCAGACACTTAATTGCTTCGATCGATTTTTAAACCTCTAGGTGATATCACAGAGTAAAGACACTATACTATCTACTATCTACTATCTGTGTATACTATCTACTCTGAGGTGATATCCAACAAACTCATGCGACATATGAAATCTATCTTCGTGAAAAAAAAAGTCTTTGAATGATAATAAAACGGAATCACGCGTTTCCAGAAATATTCAAAGCTGGAGGTTTGAAGTGACCCTGAAGTCAATTATGTTTATCGAGACCAATAGATAATAAGCAAACAAAGGTTCCTTTCTAGTTTTCATTCCTTGATAATTATTTTTCAAAAAATAAATGTAGCCATAGGGGACTTTGTGCGTTCAAAATATATCATCAAAATATTGCTTTAAAATTAATTTCCTCGAAACATTTTTGTTGTAGCTGCTGCTACTATTGCTTTTGTTTTAATTATTTTTTATCTATAAAATTTTGGTGATTATTTTTCTTTTTGATTTCATTGTCTATGGTGAAAGACAAATAGTTTAACCACTAATAACAATTATGCAGCAGCAGCAAAATAATTAGTAGCTGTAGTAGTAGTAGTAGTAGTAGTAGTAGTAGTAGTAGTAGTAGTAGTAGTAGTAGTAGTAGTAGTAGTAGTAGTAGTAGTAGTAGTAGTAGTGGTAGTAGTGGTAGTAGTAAGTAGTAGTAGTAGTAGTAGTAGTAGTAGTAGTAGTAGTAGTAGTAGTAGTAGTAGTAGTAGTAGTAGTAGTAGTAGCAGTAGCAGCAGCAGCAGCACTATTCTTATAAAGCTTATGCTATTTACATCTGGATCCTCTAATACTGTAAATCAGCTCACTGATGAATAGCAAGCGAGTATTTTTTTTTTCTTTCATATCTTTCTGTTTACATCTTCTTTCATTTAAAATCATGAAATTCGCCCCACCGAGGACGGTCCCATACCAAAAGATCTTCAGTTGAGGATTGAAATGTATAATGTAACAGAATATATAATTATTTAAATGAATAGTTTGACTTAAGGTAAAAAGTATATATTGAGCGACCTACAGATATCTAAGTCCGTTATACAAACTGTATTATACATGCATGAATATATGAATCCAAACATCATTATCTACAATTATTCACAGAGAATGAGTGTAGCGCTATAGACACACAGAGGAATAAACCGAGAACGAACGAGCTGAAAAGGGGAGAGACAGAGAGGGGAAATGAGATGATTTTTTTTTTTGCCGTATTTCTGAAAAGCTAAACAAATCTAACATATAACTAAAACTTAAGAAAAAAAAAAACGTGGCTAGGCTTGAAGAGATAAGAAATTAATCTTCTCTCAGAGGCTGATCCTTATGACCCACCGGGACAAAAAGCAGATAGAAAATTAATTTTCTCTTCAGCCCACTCTTCAGTCGATAGTAATAATTTGGTGGGCAGGGGGTATGCAGTACTCGATAAAAAAGATACCCGCTGGGCAAACAGGCTTTAACCTTCAACCAAATCAAGTAAAAGGATAAAAAAAATCGTTTAAGTTTCGGTAAAGTAGCTACGTATCTATATTCTTGTTTACTTAAGATTAAAAAAAAAAATTACGAATGAGGATAATTTGAAAAAGAGGTATCATTGTTGTTTATAATAATAATAATAGTAGTAGTAGTAGTAGTAGTAGTAGTGGTAGTAGCAGCAGCAGCAGCAGTAGTAGTAGTGGTAGTAGTAGTAGTAGTAGTAGTAGTAGTAGTAGTAGTAGTAGTAGTAGTAGTAGTAGTAGTAGTAGTAGTAGTAGTAGTAGTAGTAGTAGTAGTAGTAGTAGTAGTAGTAGTAGTAGTAGTAGTAGTAGTAGTAGTAGTAGTAGTAGTAGTAGTAGTAGTAGTAGTAGTAGTAGTAGTAGTAGTAGTAGTAGTAGTAGTAGTAGTAGTAATGATAATAATCACAATCATGCATTTTACTCGTTGAAGATATAATATGGACTTGCTGAAAATAAATGAAAAAAACTCGGAAGGTGTAACTCGGTGCAAAATTAAGTAGGGGAATCTCAAAGTTGTTTATCAATAAGCACGGTAGAGCTCAGCCCACCAGTAAAACTTTTTCCTTTCATGAATCATTAATTTATCGATGCTTGCAAAAAGCGGTTCGATTTTGCACGAATAATTAATGGGTTATAAAAAATTCTGCCTACGTGGTTTTAAAAGTAAGTAAACATAGACAGAGGTTTTTTTGTGTGTGTATTTGAATTCGTCTTTTAACATTAATTTGTATTCGAATATCAATTACTTTGTTATTTTTTATTATTTCGTTACAGTAACTGTTACTGGATTTTTGAAAAACATTGAAGGACAAGCAAACCAAAATCTGCTCATTTGTCTATTCTAATATCTTATCTTTATATCATTATAATCCAGTTATCTAAATACGTATCTACTTAAATTTTTATATACTACATTTTAAAAAAAAATTTTAAATGTATGTTTCCTACAAACAAAGGAGAGCTAGAGGTGTTTTTAAGAACATTTTCCACAGATTATTAACAGCCTAGCTGAGTACAATCAGTGAGTTTAATTTTTTTTAATAAAGTGAATCTCAACCAAAAGTCTCTATTCCTCTCTCTCTCTCTCTCTCTCTCTCTCTCTCTCTCTCTCTCTCTCTCTCTCTCTCTCTCTCTCTCGATCAGCTTTTTTTTTCTCTCTTCTTTATTGGTCTATCGTTATATTTATCCTTTTTCTAGCGGTCTCTCTCTAGTTCTGTCTCCTTTACAGTAACTTTCTGTCTGTCTGTATGTATGTCTGTCTGTCTATCTGTCTGTCGCTCTCTCTCTCTCTTTCCCGCTCTCTTTTTCTCTCTAGAGAAACACTCTCTACCTTATTTAGCTCTCCCAAAAATCATATTTGGAAGTGATAAACGTACACATAACTTTTTTATTGCTTGTCTTAACAAGCCTCACTACTGCAGCCGGTATGATTAGGTAAGCATATGCTGTTTTTTTTTTTGTTGTTGTTGATTTTGCATTATATTTACAGATTTTGCCCAACCCTTAAACATATATAATCCAGTTCTTTCAAAAGTGACGAGGCAATTCCCATTCTTTCCAATAATTGGCGCACGTGCCCGCTCTGATTGTTCCCAGACTCGGGAGGCCCAAGTCTGCCGGTACGGTCCACGGATCAGACTGTGCTCTCCGCCGGGCCAAGTGAACGCATCATGAAATAGAGCATCCTTTTCCCATCCAACCCCGCTGCCTTGCTGCTTCTCATTCCGTGAATCTGTCAACGAAGGAATGCAAA
>JAWDGP010000228.1:477500-500000 GCA_033675545.1 Elysia crispata | reverse complement strand
CTCTCTCTCTCTCTCTCTCTCTCTCACTCGGTATATCTGTATGTCTATCCTTCTGTCTGTTTGTCTGTCCGTCTGTCTCTCTCTCTCTGTATCTGTCCCTGTTTCTCTTTCTCCCTACCCTCCACTCCCCCGGACCCATTTCACAAACTTACTCACCCTTTATCTCTACTGCAGTCGTGCTGTCGCCCTGGCCTTTTTCTTCCCGCTATTCATTAAAGTGCAGCCTTTTTCATGATAATCATTGTCAAAAATTGTCTCTTCACACTGATGTGATAAACAAAGATAAACATTCCACTTTTTTACTCGACACATTCAAGAACGGGCGCCCAATATTACTCATCCTGATCGGACTTTTTACTTTAAAAAAAAAAATGATATTCGAGCATTTAAGTAATGGTCTTTACTCATAATAACTAAATAATTAAACGTATTCAGCACTCTATGCTAATTAATGGTACAAGAAAGTAACTATAGTATTACCTCTATTAAAAATGTCCTTTAAGTTTCAACTTGACTTTCACGCTATCAGGTGTATAAGCTGGTTGCATCGTTTTCGAAGTGAAACTCGTTTGAGAACCATTGAATAATGAACTTTAAATAAACTCGCATCTAGTACCATCGCACAACGCTTCTAGTGTTTAAACCATGCGTTGCTCTGTTGTCCAAAATGCTCGTAAAACAATATAGTATAATGAATTGGTATGTTGCTGTAATAGCCATAAATTTTAATATGTTAATTAACGAAAACTTGCAACGATATGACAATAATAAGTTAGGATGCTATGAATTCCATAGTAATTAACTTAACCATATAAACCACATAATGCTTTTAAATTAAAGGTAAACTATTAATATCATCCTTCAAACTATTCGCTCTGAATGGATACTTGGACCACAAATACAATATATAAGATCTTGTGAAAAAAGCCTTTCATTCAAATTGTTTGCCTGTGTCTAGACACATCTCAATACTTGTGTCTGTATCAAATAATGCAGAAAACCAATATTCTTGATCGTATTGCATCGCTTGCTCGGTTGCTCTGCTTATACTTTTGCACCGATTTATTAATACATAAATAATATATCAGCTAGGTAAAATCTTTTTATACGTCCTTCACCGCATTTGTAACGAAAATGCAAAATTCCTAATGCTTTATTGTTTGGATAAGTAGTTTTCTTTACTGTATCCTTAAGACTAGTTTCCTTGCACAAAATACGAGTGGTGGCGGACAAACGGACTTTCAAGCGCGCTATGAAAATAATACGTTTGTTATCATAGATCTCGATCAGAAACTACCAGATGTGTCAATCAAGGCCTCTTGTGTGTTTATCCAGACGTTCCGACCCAGGTAAAACGAGCCACCATCGTGGATAATATCAACAATCCAGGAGTCAGCAAAATCTATAGAACTATTTCAATACTATGATCCTTGACTAGACTGGTAGATAGGCTAGAGTGAGTACAGACAAATGTAGTCAAGATGAACATGCTGAATAACACATATGTTATGTCTACCTTTTATTTACTTTCATTTTCCCGATTGTCTTTTTATCATAAAAATTGTATACGTGCGAAATATTCTTTTCTTTTTTTCTTGAGTATAATTTTACACCTACCTGTTATCTCAAACATGTCTTTTCCTTACTTGGTCTTTATCCCACTCTGTTTTCCTCTCTTGTCCTTTTAGTGCCATACTCTATAAGTCTGTCTCTCCTCCTCTCTACCTTATCTCGCTCGCTTACACTTATTCGCTTTCAGTCTCTATCTCTGTCTGTGCTCTCTCTTTCTCTCCGTCTCTCTCTCTCTCTCTCTCTCTCTCTCTCTCTCTCTCTCTCTCTCTCCTTTCCCTCTCTCTAGGCTATCAATTTATATATCTTTTACTGTTCTCTTACTCTTGCCCTTTCCTACATTATCGTTTTGATCTAATATTAAAAACATCTTTAACACAACTGGTCTTTCTGGTAAGCTTGTTTCTTGTTTAAATAAATAAGGAATTCATCAAGGAATCGGTAAGTTTTGCTTTGGATACACAATTTTCTTTTTATATTCAACGACAGGCATAACAAATTATTAAGTCTAAGAGATGCTCGTCTAGCTGAGTGACCTTTAATACAGGAAGTAAATCTCACACGGTTGCATAATGAAGTTGATTCTCTGCCGCTGTAAATTTGGCTGCACACAGCTTTTGTGTCGAAACTATTACAGGCTGATGAATCTTTCGAACTTCGCTACATGCTTTATTACAGAGCAAAAAAACCCACAAACTCATGTTATTTTTTTAAGGAGCGTATGGCAGGTCTCTGTTTGATTTCTGCGTGCTCTAGCCTGACCTTTAAAGCTGAGACAACGGTAAAGAGGATTCTCGGCATAATGTCAAAGTGGACAACATAAGAAAACAAATTTAATAAAGACATTATTATTTTGTACTCATTCTAACATTACCATATATGTAACATCCTACTAGAGTGCCCGATTAAAATTACAAGCATGGTAATTGGTATTGAAAAAATAAATAATAAAAAAAAAGATTATGAAAAAAAGAATAACAAAGATTGTACATTAATACAAGTTAGTGGTAGTGTCGACTGCTCCACCGCTGTCCAGCAGGACATAATAACATGTAGCCACCTCTTCCTTGAGAGTTTGGACCCGAGGAGTCGATCTCACAAGGTATGTCATAGCAGCTGAAGACACAACGTCGTTCTTACATAGATATTCACCAGGGATAAAGGTTTTGTTGCCCTCAATCTGTCTTAAAAATATTGAATTTTTGGTGGAAACGATGGATTGTCTTGCTTTTTCTCTATAATGCGTAACGGCCCTCTCCTCCTATTTTTGTTCTCTCGCTTCCTTCTCCTCTCTCAATTTATCTTCGTCAATAGGGTAATTTTTCAAGGATTGGTCACTGTCCCATTCGGCTTTTCACCAACAAGCAACGCTAGTAATGATTACTTCCCTCACTTAATTTTTCCTTTCAATTTTGATGAAGACAGCAATTCTCTGAGGACAGTGTTTTGAAAGCAAAATAATAAAAGACGCTGAGAAGAAAAAGCTCTACGCTTTAAGCAAACCCAAAAGGAAGGAAAAAGCACAGAATATTAAAGATGATGGATTATGTTGTGTTAGATTGGTCAGGAAAAAAATCAAATAAAAATGGGAGGAACAGAAATACCGTGCGAAATAGAACCAAAGAGTGAAGAAAAACATTGAAACCGTGAGTGAAAATAAACGAGTGAGAGAAGGTCAGAGCTAAAGAAAGGATGAGTAAAGCGCAATTAGAAAGGGTGAAACAGGCCGAAAGAGAAAGGACAGTAAGTTGTTCATTTCTTTAATTGTTTTATAGAGCCCATCCACAGCAACGTGATATCAGACTTTACCTAGATTTCCTACAAATCCCCGTCAAGCCGGATAGATAGACAGGAGAATTAGATAAAATTGAAATACACTTTAAAAATTGAACTAGAAGATGTAAAGAGGAAGAGAGAATAAAAATGGTAACTTGCCAGAATTATACAGAGATAAACAAGAAAACAAGAGAGTGACAGAAAAAAATAATAACGATAATGAGAAGTATAGCAGAAAGAGGTAAGCAGAGAGAGAATGGGGGAAGGATAGAGAGAAAGAGAGAGAGTGAATGAGACAGAGAGAAAAAGAGAGAGATAGAATAATAGAGATAGAGGGAGAGAGAGAGAGAGAGAGAGAGAGAGAGAGAGAGAGAGAGAGAGAGAGAGAGAGAGAGAGAGAGAGGGAGAGAGAAAGAGAGAGGGATAAAACGCGACAGAGATAGAGAGTATGAATTAAGGGCATCAACCCCAGGACTTGGGGCGTATTCATGAGGCGAATACTGCTGGTTTTGTGTACAATGATTGATTACCGTGGACGCCTGGTTGCCTTTGTGTTCATGTCCCCTGATGATTTATTGTTGATGAGGCCGGTGCGAGGCCATCAGGGAATAATTTCAAACGACATGAGCTCAAGTCTCTAATCAAAACAATCCGTCTACCTCTTTGGAGAATCAGCTCTCAATCCAGATCTACCTCTCTTTGATTATACATTATTGTCCCTTTGCAAAGTTTAAACTATCAGAGACGTCTTCAAAGAAATGTTATTCATTTTAGCTTTTAAAGTAAATTGATCGGAAGATCTGAATCGAAGGCGCCCTTTTCTTGTGTGCGTGATTTTTTTCCCCCGCGCAATGATTTCTATGATAGTTTAAATTTTTGGGTATTGAAATTTTTTCAACAATAATTTTTTTTTTTTTTTGGGGGGGTGGGGGTGGGGGGGGGGGGTTATAGTGAGTAGTGCATCTGAAACAAAGCACATTTTTAACAGAATTGCTTAAGATTTACCTGGTTGGTCTCTGTGTACGAATATTGTCCATTCAATTTTTAATACGGACCAAGAATTTAAAAAAAAGAAAGTGAAAAAAAAAAGAATTGGGAGAATTGCGATTGCGCACTTTTTATGTATAAAAGTATTTTTAATGTAATTGTTATATTTGGAAAGATTAGATTTTTTAAATAACCCTATAAACTACTGATTCATGTTTCTATCAAGATGTTTGAAATGTCAACTGGTTTGTATCTTTTATCTTTATAGGACAGTATGTTTTTTTTAAAAAGAAAGTTTTATGCGCCTTCGATCCTCAGTGCACCTGTAAAAATCAAACATAAATCTTAATTTCAAAACTTGTGATCTTGTGATGCTCTTTAATTTCAAAGTGACTGGTAATTACGGAAATGCGTGTTTCTTAATCTCCTAATTTGAGCAGATTTTAAACCCTGGCCCTCCGGCCTGATGTACCAAGTTTAATGTATTCCCTGACGAGATAGACCTAGGACATATTAAACGGTCAAGACCATCCATCAAGATAAAACGTGAATATAAAAAAGTCGGCTAAGTTATTCAGCAAGTATTGTAAAATCCTCTTTGGCATAATTCAGGTTGTATGATTGTGTCGAAGATTAGGCGATAACATCATTGATATGTCATGTACATGTTTCACATCAGCAGATTTAAAAGGCAAAATTGCTTCATTAACATTTACTTTTACTTTTAGTACAAACCTAGATTAAATAGCACACTTCTTTCTCCTCTCTCTCTATCTCTGCCTGTCTGTCGGTCTCTCTCTCTCTCTCTCTCTCTCTCTCTCTCTCTCTCTCTCTCTCTCTCTCTCTCTCTCTCTCTCTCTCTCTCGCTTTCGGTCATTCTTTTTTATCTCTTCCTCCTAATCTTTAAATTTTAAAGGAATATAGAAGATAAAATAATAGAAGGTAATATCTCATGTATAACAAGTAAATTATTGTTTGATAAAAATAAGACAATTTAAATTGAGTTTGCGCCTTTAAATATTGATACTCCCTTCATAATGAAACTGCCAATTATCGATCTATTTTTTGAAGACTACGTTCTCATACCTATGCAGTTCGAAACACACAAATAATTTCTGTATCCTTTAGTTGCTTAAAAAAAGTGTTCCTATAAAAACAATGTCATTTTGATAACACGTATACAGGCACCTCCATAAGAAAATTAACGTTAGGGCTTTTTTTACAAGTTCAATCACCGCGACTTTTTACCACCGTTCACAATTCTTTGACAAAGCCGTAAGAGAATCTCTGCTATGGTTCTTATAATTATTCGTAACTTTATTAGCTTCTTCTCTCCTCTCATCTCTCTCTCTCTCTCTCTCTCTCTCTCTCTCTCTCTCTCTCTCTCTCTCTCTCTCTCTCTTTCTTCCTTTCTTTCTTTTTTCCCTCTCTCGCTACATCTTGTCAAAATAATTTCTTTTTTGCAAATGAAAGGTTTCTTCACCATTGATTTCCTTCAAGTGTCAGGCACTCGACCGATTTCCTTGCGCCCCGCAAATTTGCCAAGCGAAGCTGTTTCATTTCTCGTTACATCAATCCAGATTTTTTTTTTTTATTAAAGTGTATCAATTGACAATGACATCTCGATGCCTGGGACTAACCTCCCTAAGTCCGTCTTGGAAATATCGCTGTCATGTTAGCTTCCAATCCCTCAAGATGCACACGATGCGGTACATCTTTTATTTTGTATGAATTACTAAACATCAATTTTTATTCTATCAATATATTTTCATCTTCGTCTTGAGACTGGCAGCATTTCTGTTTCTGTCTCCTTCTGTGCCGCTCTTTCATTTTGTTTCCCTTTCGCTACACTGTCATCGCTCTTTCTATCTCTCTCATTCTCTCTCTTCCTGTCTTTCCCTCCCCCCCTCTCTCTCTCTCTCTCTCTCTCTCTCTTGTTTTTCCTCTTTGATTCCCCTCCGCTTCTCTCTATTCAATAGGCCTCTTTGTCTGTACTCTCTTGATCTCCTTCATTTTCTTTTACCTTTCTCCTATCTGTAGCAATGAATTCAACCAGTCAAGATTTTATCAGCCACATTATTTATTTAAAATATTCATTAAAAAAATTTGATGATCGACCTCCATAATATCTAAAATGGATCGATAAAATCTAATCTCTTCCTGCGGTCTAAATATATAGTATTCATCTAAATCAGTCTGCTGTATCTCTTATTGTATATATGGCTTTTTATCTCTTCGCCTGTTTCTGTCTGTCCGTTTCTCTCCTTGCCTCTGTACGTCTGTATCTGTCTCCCTGTCTAGTTCTCTCCCTCTCTTTCTCCCTCTCCCTCTATCTATCCCATTTTCATTCTGGGTCTAAAAAACTTCGCCCGATCTTGCAGCATATTATTCTTTTCATTTCACTCCAATCTCTCCCAGTCTCTCTCTCTCTCTCTCTCTCTCTCTCTCTCTCTCTCTCTCTCTCTCTCTCTTTCTCTCTCTCACACACACACATACTTGAGCTCTCTTTTTTTATTTTTTATTTTTAGTTTAGTTTTTCTTCCAGATGCCCTCCTTAGCCTACCTCGTCTTCTTTCTGTATAGCAGCTCTCTCACGACCTCTTTTTCTCTCTTGCGATTATATGATGTTTTCTGTCAAAATATCTGTATCTAATGCTCTTGATTCTCTATCTGTATCTATTGCTCTTGATTCTCTATCTGTCCATTATGCCATGTCTCTCAACCTGTTTGTGCCATTCCTCCCCCCCCCCCTCCCTCCCTTTTGTGTGTCTGTGTTTCCGCGTCTTTTTCTCTTTTTTTTTAGACCTCTGTTTATGTAATAACAATTTTTACCCATTATAATTATCACATTTTTTTGTAAAGTAAAGTGACTTAATTCTCTTTTTAACCAACCTTGGACTTTCTAGCTCGTAAGCTGTTTCTTATTTCCCTCGCGGTGTGACAGCTTGTGAGAGGCACAGTTGGAAGGTCTTCAGGAGCTCGCCCATCAAGCCATAGTGGCCAACACAGCGGCTTACATGCTTCAGTACAGCCAAAAACAAATTTTTTCTTGGTCAAATTTTAAACCATTGTAAGTCTCTATTTTAGAGTTTTGTTTTCCTAAACTTAGTGCAAATAGCATTTGTTTCCAAGATGATCAGATCAGTCTCGTAATCCCCTTATTTCCGTGCGAACAAGACAGCTTAGGCTAAGCCTAGACTATTTAGTTGTCCTTCGTTATTGTATTTGCTTAATGCGATAAAATAATACTTAGGGAATGCAAAATGTGTGCAGGAAATTCAATGATTGCAGCAATAGATATTGTTTGAATCAGATATTGTGTCTGAGTTTGTTTTTTTTTTGTTTTTTTAAATTATTATTATTATTATTATTATTATTATTATTATTATTATTATTATTATTATTATTATTATTATTATTATTATTATTATTATTATTATTTTAATGATAAACTGTTACACAAAAGTTTCTACGGACTTAAATTAATCCAAGTTAAAGTATTTGTTAAATATGATTAACCCCCCTTACCTACACATACAGATGGAATGGATAATAGAGAGCCAAGCACTACCTTAACATTTTAAAAGAACATCTTAAACAGTCATGGGCTACAAATTTGGTAGGGAAGAGGGAATTATTTACATGCTAATTTCTTAGTTTAGACTTTATTCACTTGGTTTTCGAGACTTTGGATTTTATAACATGGTAAGTCATATGCCATTTAGATGAGATTATTGATTATAGAATTTCTTTTGTATGGTTCATTTGTCACCATTTGAACGAACTTGCTAGCTTATAAAAATATTAATTTTTCAAAGAAAGTCCTGAGAAAATATGTGAAATTCATTGTCCTCCAAAAACCACTTTGATGGTTTTTCATAAGCTGCTCATCAGTGAACATATTTATATAAGGAGCATATTCTTTTCATAATCAAGCCTATTTCCTTAATTTCACACCTCATACAAGGTATTCTGTTGCCATCTTTCACACAATAGAAGCTGACTTGTACGAAAAGAAGCTTACTTTTTCGAAAAGCAAAAAATTATACAAGAGCAATTTTGAAAACTTTTTATCATTTTCAATCACGTTTACACATTATTGCAATATGCTGGTCAGACTGCCATCAATAAAGAAAAGATTTGTCTGAACTGACCTCTCAAATTCATCCAAAAATATTTGTTTGTCTCCTCTGCACCCCTGCCGGTAACCAGTGGCCTTGCGCTGCCCAGCTTTGGGACCTTTTCATGCGCACGGCCACAGAAGAAGATTCTGGTACTTACAGCTAGATCTAGATGTACATTGTGGAGCTTGACACAAAATAATAATAATAACCTTATGAACCTTGGTCCTTACAAAATATCCCAAAATAATCGCATCATGATTATTCCGATGAAAAAGAATCAGTTTTTCCGGGTTTTTTGTAAAATTTATTATGAAATGCGAATGTGTGAGTGCTCTTCTTTACTTTCATCGTAAATACATAGTTACGGCACCTTAGGTCACTCTGATTCAGTGGATATATACATGGATACACAAAACACCAAGAGAAAAAAACAACTCCCAATCACATTTTAAGATTAAACTTCTTTTTCAGAGAGAGTCATTTCTTTTGTCCTGTCTACGTAGAGAAATGAAGTGATTACGGTAAATAGCATAAGTCTCTGTGCTTTTAATTTAAGTGCTGTATTTTTAATCTTTAATGCTTAAGTACTTTGACGTTTGTAAAACTGATTAAGAAAGAAATTTGAAACAGCAGCAGCAGCAACAACAACAACAACAACAACAACAACAACAACAAACAACAACAACAACAAACAATTTACTCAACCAGACATCTGAAAGCTAATGTTTAATAGGAGACTATGAGAGATAATGAGGTATTGAAAATGAAAAAGAAAAAAACTGCTACTCCCTTGAAATTGAAAGGTCCAGGAAGACATCTGGTTGAGACAAACAAGAATTCCGACCAGACTTGGAGAAGAAAGCTGATTGCAAATTGTGGAGATGCCTAGTCAAAGACATGAATATTAGAGAAGTAAGATCAATGGCTCACTGATTTGAGGAGAAAATTACCCACATCATGCCTCGGGAACCTACCAAGGTAAAGACTTTTCAAATGTCCAGTCACGTACTTGTGTCTGGACAATACTGCGGTTTAATGCATAGATGATTTATTCTGCTCTGGGCTTGAATTGAAAAACGTAGTAATGAGGTGAAGCAGAGAAAGCATGGGAGGTGGAGAAAAGCTGAATGTGTGTGTGTGAGAGAGAGAGAGAGTGAGAGAGAAAAAAAAAAGAGAAACGGATGAAATAGACAGACACAAGAAGGCAAACAGGAAGAGGGGTGGGGGTGGAGAGAAAGTAATGACTGTCTGACAGCCATCAAAGCCTATAAGTTTATTTAAAAAACACAGACAATACAGAATTTCACTTAAGCGTTAAGTATAAGGAGAAATCGCTGGAGAGGAATGGAATTAGTTGATTATAATGATATACAGAAAAAAAAGCTATAACTTTTTCTTAATTAATCATCAATTAGATAAAAGAACACTGAAGCTAGGGAACATTCTTGACGGAGATTTACATAAAGATCGAAAAATCCAAAATCAGAAAAAAGGAAACAAGTCTTATTATTTAAAGTTGTGTTTTTGTCATTTAATTTTTTTACTCAGCTCCTGTTTGGACTTTAACTTTTTTGTAACTTAATAATTCCTTGCAGCTTTTCTTGCTAGCTGACTTTCTCACAGAGAGCTATGGTAAGAAAGCGCTAAGAAAAAAGATTTAAACTGAAATTAGATGGACCTAAATAAGATTGCTAAACATGAGCAATTTAAAGGGCTGAAGTTTTACGGTAGGGTTGCATAACGGGGATGTTTTGTGTCTACGTGCCTGTAGCTGTGACAATGTCTATCATCTAGCTAACATGGTGGTCCGTTTGGCTCTATAGCCGCCTATCGTGGGAGGTAGCCAAAACTCAGGAGGGAAAAGAGTGCCAAGAAAACTCTTAAGGTCAACAGATGTGCAAAGAGGAAGGGTCAGAAATTAGGAAGAGAAGTGAAACAAAGTATGCCAGTCTTTAAAAACAAGGAGACTTTACTTAATGGTTTGAACTGAACGTAGTTTATTTTCAGGATGTCATGAAGTTCATATGTATGTCTTGGTGTGTTTCCTGTCTGTTTAATCTTTCCAGTCCATTTTCGATAGTCTTTAACACCACGCTTAATTTGGCATCTCCCTTTCGTTTCAAGACTTCTTTCTTACGGGTTACTTGGAAAATGTGTAGGTTAGAAATAAAAGCATATTTTGCTCATGCAGCTTTAAAAGAATTTAGACCCCTCTTTATAAACGGCAAAAATGCAGATTGCCTGGAAAACAAAAAGGGCATGTCTTACTGTCCAGCTTGAGCCACGCCATTTGACCACGTTACTGACGTCTTTATATTTTATTACGTCTAGGCTATAAAAACAACACGGAATCTCGTATGTCCAGAGGCCACAGTGACACCAAGCTAACAGTTACAGATTTTAAACACCTGTTCTCTTGTAAAACGATACTTCAAGAACAAAAGAACCTGTTGAATGTTTTTTTTTTCGTACAGGATCGTTATAAATCATATCACCACTGCACTGAAACTCATTTTCAGCCTTTTTTTATGATTGTATTACGATTTTGTAAAATTCAAGCCATGGAAAATAATCGTCATCAGTTTTTGTGTGACCGGCGTGTGTTCTGCACGCGGTAGGTGAAAGTGATAAATGTTTATCCTGCCTGACATTTGTGTTAGTGCCTGATCTTTAACAGGATATTCTAAGGGAGAAAATTCTCTAGGAGGATCACTTTTCTAAAAGAAATGAGTAAAAAGTATCACAATCATTAATTTTATAGATGCAATGCTAAAAAATTACAAAAATCTGATCATTAGTTTCTTTGTTATTGTTTTTTGTAAACCAAAAAATGAGCAGCAATATTCTCTGACAGTCGGATATGGGTTTCTCAGGATGGGCCCTTCTCTTTAACACTGATCAAATTTATTTTTATTAAGGCGTAGAATTTACTCTGGAAATTTCAGTAGTTTCCATTTTTAGGATGTAGCCCAAACTGCATTGATTTGAGATAAAGCAAATCAGTCAGGAAGTTTTGTTTTAGAGATCTTGGAAAACTACTGGCATGTAGTTCTGACGCGTTTTAGCCTGAGTATTAACCAGTTTTTCAAAATTGTTCAGAGGTTTATCGCACTGACAGTGAATTAAAAGCCTGCCTGACTGTTCAGCTTTAGGAATAGTTTAACATTACAATAGAAAGAGTTGTGGTCTACATCAACATAATCGCTTTCCGTAGATTGATTTTCAGTTAAGGCTAACCTCATACCAACAGTTTGGTTCCATCGACAGGACGTGATTGTAGGTTTTATCAATGCTTGTTAGTGTTCAGCGTGAGAAACATCCACCCTGCTGGTGACCAGCGCAATAAAATTGGCGAGCGATAGAAGTACAACTAGAGAATTGCACCTTATGTAGAAAAGGAACAATTTAATCTTAGAAAAGCAAGTACCTAATATATCCTCTAATAACATGTCTGTCATCTCTAAAAAACTTCCGTCTGTTTAGCAGATGCCGTGGCTGACGTTTGATGAATGCAATGCAGTTCTTAGCGCAAGCAAAATTTTTCATGGTCGAAAAGTAGTTTCAGGAACGAGCTTTGCATTTTTTAACAAATTAAAAACAAAACAAAAAAACTGATGAGGTTCTATGAAATTTGACTGATATAATTGAAGCAAGATCACTGTATCTAGCATTCGTTTATTCTCATGTTGGCGATACCTTTTTGGTAACTGCCTGTGAGCTTTTGATTCGAGTTTGGATAGTGCAAAATCTTTTCAGCATAAAAATTACATGTATTGTTAACATCGTTAGTTAATTTAGTGTTAACTCAAAATCTATAATGTCGAAGCAAACTGTAGGCTTCCATTTCTTAAATAAAAATTCTAGGAGAAGGAGATGTGATACTCAGAAATGCTTCTGTCAGCATAGCTGCTCAAACTACAAGGCCTTACATGATGGTTTTATATCTCACCTTATCATCATAGGCACTAAACATGAAAGCACCACATTCGAAATGTCTAGACGAGCAAATATTGGCTAGCAGCTCTGTTAACATAACTTTCACACTATGTTTGCCTTGGGGCTGCTAACCTTTTTGTGCCGGCTGAGGTAAGCGCGTTGAGGGTGTCTTACATCAGCTTTTGATGCGGTTTGATATCACCTGGGAATATCAACCTGAATGGTTTGGCCTGCATGAGTATATTTCAACCACAAGGGCTAAGGTTTGTACAGGAGGTGATATTTCTAAGAGACCCAAGGGGAAAGCAGAAACCCTGAGGAACCCTGGAGGGAAAAGGCAAAGATGGCCCTGTTATTCATTCCTCTCCACATTCGCTTAGTCTTAGTTTTAAGTTGACCTCAAGGAAATATATGACCCTTTCTTCAAAATAAACTAGTTTATTTGTGAAAGTTTGGACTGTTTCTTTTTATTCTATTTTGATTCATCTAGATAGAACAAAATGATAATAATAAGTACATATTCTCCTTTAAGGAAGGAGAATCATTTATAGATTAAAATTAATGTCATGTGAAGAAACTGTTCTAGTTCTATATTGATGTATTTATGAAGTTAATTTGAAAAGTTAGCTAATCTTCTTAAATCTATAAGTATTTATGGATCCTTTTAAAGAAACTGTTCTAGTTCTATATTTATGTATTTATGAAGTTAATTTGAAAAGTTAACTAATCTTCTTAAACCCATAAGTATTTATGGATCCTTTTAAAAAGTCATTGACAATACAAGTACAAAATAACATAAATAACATGAATGCAGTTCACTTCTCGGCACTGTTTGGCGGGAACTTTACGTTATAGCTTTATAATGAGCAGTAAATATCTTTACATAGATTGAGAAACGACTGGGATTTCAAGTATTTACTTTGAGAATTATAACTGCGCAAAAAAAGTTTCTACATTGCAATATCCAAAAGAAATAAAAAAAAAAAAAAATGACTGCGCTGATCTTTGTTTATAATTATTCTTTTCACTGTGCCTTGTAACTATTCATCATTCAAGTTTTTATGGACTTTGCATGTGAAGCGTTGATGTGTCGCAGTCTGTTACGAAAAGACCACCATAAAGGTTAAGTGAACGTCAAGGTTTACATTTTTTTTTAAATTATCTTAGCAAGACTATTTCGAAATGGCCATTGCTTTTTTACGCTTAAATCATATTTGAAACGCCGAGATTAAAATTTCTAGACTTTGAAATATAAAACTAACTGCAGTATTATTATTACTTTGTTAGCAGCTGGTCGCAATACATTCTTTTATTATCTTTAAGATTTATGTGTGTCTAGACTTCAAACCTCTCAGAATAAAATCTAGATGAAGATGAGAACAATCGAGAACTAGCAGGCAGGCTGGCAGCAGGTCTACTATGATGATTACTAAATCAAGCGCTAAACGTGAAATTGGCCAAGACAAATCTATGATGAAGGTCGGTCATGTCCAACGTTGTGAAAACATTGTATATGAGTGAATTTCTAAATCTTGATCTGGTATACGCGAAAATGACGGTGAAGATACAGATTTTATTTTACAGACCACTGGCTCTTAACATTAAGTTCAAGAGTTTAGTTTCCACGAAGAACCGTTCTTAGTCCCTGGCTCGATAATTATATTCCTATCTCCCTCACTTTCCCACCCTTTTGTCCCTTAACCCTCTTTTTCGCAATGCTCTTTTTGAATACATTAAATTCAGAAGAAAGCATTCCGAATGTTCACTTTTATTTTCAAAACAAATAACACAAAAAACATTTTCTCCATCAATATTCGTCTCATTGCTTGTTCCAACGTTCAAACCGCAGAAAGAAAACAAGCAATATTGAAGCAAACAGAAACCCCAATCAATCACAGGGCTCCCCAGTGGAGATTATTGCCAAGGGCCGTCTAGCTGCCTCGCCGGCTGAAAATGTTCACATCGCCAGTCATTTAATTTGACAAGGGGTTTGTCATACAAATTTCCGCCTTGAAATGTTTGCATTTTTTTCAACTCAAAATTGGCCCGTGCTTGCCAGAATATCGTAACCTCTAGCCCATACAACCTCAATTAGTTTCTTTTAAAAAAATCACACTATCTAAACTTGTGGTTTCGCAATCTTTCTTTGGCTGGCTCAAATTTTCAACGGAGGACAACGCGGATTTTTTTTTGTCGACATGGGAATACTTGTCAGAAAGCTCAATCTTCGTAAAAATCTAGATGCTGCCGTTGTTTAGCTGCATTGATTATCTACAGCTGGAATAAAAGATCGTTGCTAACTTGATATATGAGACCTTTTTTACAGCATGAAATAGGATGGAACAAAACGTCTTGTGTTAAATTCCTAAAACGAAAGAAAATATCTTTAAAAGCCTTGAGGTTTTAATTCTTGTGAAAAACAGATTAAGATTTTTAAAAGCAATGCCCTGTGATGATTAATAGCCAATTATCAGACATCATGCAAGGCACTGAGAAAAGTCAAACATATTATTTCTGTTTTTCGTAACAAAGACAGACAATAGTATAGATAACAAACAAAATGATGAATTAGTGCGAGGCGAGTTGCAAATAAAGAAGCTGCGAAAAGATTCTGGTGGCCACTTTTGTCTTGGTAACTTTGACATACTGTTTAATAGATTATCCCGTACTCTCTCTATTTTCTTGAGCTGTACAGCTGTAGTTTTATAAATAACGCAAATGAAAGATGGTAATAGACATCCTGATTAAAAAAAAAAAAAAAGCAAAACACTAACCTGAATTTTTTTTTAACAAATTTTATTAAAAGTTGAATTCCACACGTGCAAAACAATGCACTCAAGTAAAAAAGCAATACTTGTTCCATAATATGCGAGAAACTTAAAAGACTTGTGACGTTGTGAAGTTTATTGAAGGATAATTTTAAAATGTGCATTTTCAAGGGGAAAAAAAAGATTATATCAGGTATTATTGTTTTTAAGCTAGGAGAAGATAAAAGTATGTTCCTTGACAAGCATTATCAGACCTAGATCTAGAACTTGACAGGTCTTGAGGATGGGAGAACAGAAAAATTTCTCGCGAAAACCTTACAGTCCATTAGCTTCCTTACAACTTTTGAAGAAACAAAGAAAACTAAGACAAAAGAAAGTTAAAATAAAATCCAAAGGAATTAAAATGTAAGTGAAGAACATGCTTTGACGTCTTTTCTCTCCAAACTCATTCAAGCATAAAGCAACTATTAAAAGGCTAGCTTTTTCTAGGCAACAATGAAGTGTGCCATCATTTTCTCTCTCTCCATATGATTGGCAAGATTTTTCAATAAATTCAAAGTAATCAATACGTCTCTATAACTCATCAGGCTGATGAGCAATAGTAAAGATGCACTTTACGACATGGTGATGCTTATGCTGTAATGTATAATGTAAAAAGCTGATACTGTGAATAGAGCTGCTGCAAGGTATCCTCTTATATAAAAGGACATTTCTTTTGATTCGATCATTCTTTTAATCTGATGTGATTTACTTCAAAGAAATGCATTCTGTTATTTAAGTTAATGTATTTTAGAGACCGTCACATGGATAACCTGAATGGATGACTGTGGAAAACGCAAAGCTTCGCTAAAGATAAACTTTTCGTGTTACATCCCAGAGTTGTGAGCACGGTTGAATAACATCTATCCAGGAGCATTCCGGAGTTTTTATGTAGAGAGCATCGACTGTGATAGAAGATACACGATAGCCATAACATCTATCCAGGAGCATTCCGGAGTTTTTATGTAGAGAGCATCGATCGTGATAGAAGATACACGATAGCCATAACATCTATCCAGGAGCATTCCGGAGTTTTTATGCAGAGAGCATCGACCGTGATAGAAGATACACGATAGCCATAACCTCTATCCAGTAAAACTATGTTCACTGGCATGTCATTTTGAATCTCATCAGGTAGGCCTAATCAAGAAATACAATCATCTCTTGTCATTATACCCAATATCAACTCGATGATTATTTATAAATGAAGGTAAGCCTGTATCAGTTTCAGCTTCGGCAATCGATTTTTTGTATCTTAATCGTCATGGCCACGTCTTAGTTCAGCTTTCAAAGATATAAAAAAAAAGTATGGAATGAGTCCAGCTTTTGCACAAAAAACAGAAATCGTGATCCCAGCGAAATGTTGAGACACTATCGCTATGATTAATAGATGATCTTTGAACAGTAAGGAGAATAAAAACAACACATTCTGTATGTTTATAGAAATAAGCCAAGTTCGTTTGTCACAATCGTTTCATGTTATATCCATTTTTCAATTCATTTATTTTTAAACCTTAGGAGAACCATGTCGTTATTTTGTATGTTGTTGGCTTTTTATAACCTAATATGAAGTTTTTGAGATTCATCTTAACTTTGCCAAACTATTGTGCTTAGATCCCGGGCACTTCAGAAATGAACAAAGTGATGTTGCTAGGTTCTATATTAAAAAAAAAAAAACATTCAGCGCATTCATCATTCGATTGAATTTCTTTCGGCTCTTCTATTTCAACAGTCTTCGTTTCTCAGAGTTGAAGCATTAATTATGGTTTCAGGTTTCCGCCTTAGGCAAAAGATACTGAGCACTTTTCTTGTTGATGTGCCATTTTAGAGATAAAAAAGAGAAAGTTCTCATCTATTTCATTTTTTGTCATGTATTCGGCAAAATGGGGACGATTACGTTACGTGGTGTATTTTGTGTTCCAGGTTTTTTGTTTCTCAAACTGCATCATTATCAGAGTGTCTACCTTTTGTTGGGGCAATTAGAGCTTTTAGCGCTGGAATAAAGGCCAATGACATGATGCGTTTTTTATCGCCTTTTCGCTGTTCCCATAAAAATAAAAAATTTTTCTTCTGTTCAGTTCAGATCATTTTCCGCGGTACGTAAGACATCCGTACGTTTAAAAAAATATGCGTCTAACAAGGTTCTCGGAAGAGATGTCTTCAAAGCCATGCAGCTACAAAGAAAAGTTGCAAATCTTGACCTGGAAATCGTCAACTGCGATTCTTTTCAGTGTGATTTCATATTTATAAAAGTGCAGAATTTAATTTGTTTCTCGAACACGAGCCCTAGATCTAGTAGAGTGTGACAGAGCAAAGAAAACTAGTTTGTGAGACAACATTCTCAAACGTTATCAACCATAATGGAGCAGATAATTATTGGCGTTTCGAAGAAAAATCCTTTTCTATTTTTTTCTTTAAGCTGAAAGAGAAAGTTGCTATTTATTTTCTCTTAAGCCACATATATTCAGGTCTAAAGAACAGGTCAGCCAAACACGACAAGACAAAATATTTTTAACAACTACTGCAAGGATCTACTTTAAATCATAAAGAAAGAAAAAGAAAAAGGAAAAAAAAATGCCACTTTACTAATGTGCTGTACTCTTACACAATCTCTCTAACTATAATAGGACTAAACAAAGTGTTGCGCTGTCCCCATGGATTAGAAAGCAGATAACAAGATGAGGCTGTTTGGAGCAAGCAGTGGCTGGCCGGTAGTGAAAATCAAGGAAGAATGTAAAGCAACAGTATCAAGATGCTCATCACTTCAGACCACCGGGCCGAAAAGAGTGCTTGGTGTGTATAAAATACACGTGCAGTGAATTTACTGCAGTCTTTCACTGTTCTGTGATTTGGATTGTGACCTGAAGCAGCTAATGTTCAGCACCAAAGGCAATGGCTAGTGAAATACATGTATCACTTTAGCAATTACATGACACAGAGACTACTAGACTGGCATCCAACCAAGGTATGGTTTTGGTAGATGGGATCCAACCCATCAACAGCCAACCCGTCGTAGGATTCGATCGTAAAGCCTCAAAATTGTTGTTTCGGTATCCACCGATTGAGCTGTCTAGCTGTGGCTGCCCTTTGTTTATCATTAATAAGGTTCCTATATACGTCTTGTTAGCTTCTTGTTTTCTCGTTTTAGAGCTGTTGTAGGCCAACTTGTATGAGTTTTACCAATGTTACGGCTAAATAATGTTGATGTTATTTGTCTTGGTTTTTTCCTGTTCTAAAAAACCATAGAGCGACCAATAATATTTTTACGTTAAATAGGAGATATGCAAAGCACCTGACCCGTTAAGAGCATGCTTGTGTCATTTCATGCATTCACAAAATCACATAAAACTAATGCTAGGTACTTTTGATTTGGAGCGGATAACTTCAGATGACTTTTCGTCTACTAACCATTTAATATTTTGTTCTGTGACCTTCCATAATTTTTGTATTTTTTTCCCAAACACCTTAATTTACATCTTTCTATTAGAATCATAACTGTTTGGAAGATCAACTTGTAATCCACATAGCTTAATCGAAGGCTCTCTTTAATAGTTATGTAACAATAACTCATTAATTTTCCATCGAAATTTTTCTAATCTGTACTGTAATACAGAGTCTGCACTAGCCAAGGTCGCAACCAGCCTCACCTGTCCAGATCGGAGGTAGACACTGCGGGTGAGGTAAGGAGAGCCCAGATAATCTACCGGCAACTGTCACCAATCAATAAACCTGTCTGGACGAGCAGAATACTGGCCTCCACATCATCATGTTTGCTGGTTTTGTTTTGTAGCAAGGTTTTTGCGCTTTACAAGCCTATTCCTATTGGATTAGTTGACAGTCTTTTAATTGTTTTTTTTCTTCTTCAACATTATCGCTTTCAAGCTCTTTTGGGTAATGCTGGAGGAGCTGATCCTCGATTATTATTCAGTTAGGAAGTTGAGAAAGGCTTACAGATGCTGCATATTGCTGCAGAGCTAGAAGTTTTCACATTCATCGATATTGTCAGCCCTGGAACCGTTTGGCCCAGCTACCTGTCTGTAAGTGCTGTCGACAGACCTACATGCCCAGTACATGGCGCGTCCTTGAGAGATAGAGAGAGCGACAGAGGGAGAGAGAGAGAGAGAGAGAGAGAGAGAGAGAGAGAGAGAGAGAGAGAGAGAGACAGACAGACAGACAGACAGACAGAGACAGAGACAGAGAGACAGAGTCACACAGAGAGAGACAGAGACACAGAGAGAGAGAGAGAACAGAGAGAGAGAGAGAGAGAGAGAGAGAGAGAGAGAGAGAGAGAGAGAGAGAGAGAGAGAGAGAGAGAGACAGACAGACAGACAGACAGACAGACAGACAGACAGACAGACAGACAGAGGATTCAGTTTGACATGATCTATTATTGACTCAACGCTGACGACGCTAATTACTCTTCCTATTTTATTTGAACAGGGAATGGAAAAGCGTCTGTCATTACAAGCAGACATGTGATAAATTAGCGTTGTACAGAATGCCACCAAAAAAAGAAAAGAAAGAAAAAAGAAAAATATATAAGATAAATTAAAATTTCTGTGTCTAAGTGTGTAGCAATATCTTCACCCGTCTTCACTTCCATCATTCATCTATTTCCTTTCGTCCATTTTTCCTTTCTTCCTTATCCCCACTCTATCCGCCCATTTATCGATACATCTACTTATCAATCTACCTATCTTAATATCTTGCTGTCTCTCAGTCTCTCTCTCTCTCTATATATATATATATATATATATATGTATGTATAAACTTTATTTATCTATCTATCTATCTATCTATCTATCTATCTATCTATCTATCTATCTATTTAAGATTCTATCATCAGGGCTACCTATCTATTCATCCTACGTTTTAACATGTTAATTATCTCTTTATATCTCACACCGTTTTATAGTACCCTTTTTCATCCTTTACTTTGCCTAAGTATCCATTTATCTCTCTATGAATATAGCTCTCTCTTTCTCTCTATCTCTCTCCAGCAATTTTTTAACATATCCAAATATCTTTGAATTCTATCGCTTTATCCATCTATCATCATTCCCATCTATACGCTTTTGTTTTTTATTTGTTTACTAACGTTCTATGTAACCGTTTCTCTGTCTGTCTTTGTATCTTTCCATTTGTATACTTCTTTACTATAATAATTTTTATAAACCTATAGGATAATTGTTCTTCTTATCTTAATGATGTTCATGTTAACATTAATAAAAGGCTTACCGTTATGTTAAAACATGTATATTTCCACTTGTTGCTTTGTGGAAACACACTTTTCAAACTCATTGTATTGTTAGGTAAAATGTGAAAGTAAAGCAATTGCAAGGTGTTTGCATTGTTCTCCTTTTACTTTTACATTGCACAATTTTCAGGTAAAATTTAAAAAAATAATAATAAAATAAGATAGTAGTATAGTTTTAATTTAGTTTCTATAAGAGAAACCAAGTAACCGTGGAATAAATAACCGGATTTAAACTATTGAATAATCTTATAATTCTTCCACCTGCTCAAATTACATCATTCAAATAGAAACAGGAGGCTGAACGTATCTCTTCAAGAGAGAGAGAGACACACACACACAAACAAAGAGAGAGAGGGAGAGAGAGAGAGAGAGAGAGAGAGAGAGAGAGAGAGAGAGAGAGAGAGAGAGAGAGAGAGAGAGAGAGAGAGAAAACCAATCTGGACATAATTTAATTCTAGTAAGAGCAAAATAATATATCGACGGAAATAATAATTACCAAACTCAAAGCATTCTTGGCGATGTCTGACACCGAATTAATTGTTTGCTGAGAGAGTTCTACTCATTAGGTTTTAGAATACACAATCTAGATCACATTTCAGCTATAGTACATTGTGTAAAGCGGAAGCCAAATCAAACGCGGTATGTTAAAAACAGCCTGTCATTATTTCCGGATTGAATTGTTCTCAGTATAATTGCCTTCTTATAACGCTCTTATAATTGTTTTTTTGCTGATTTTTTTGTTGTTGTTTTTTACAAAGTCCTACATTATTCCTTGCAGAATCTCTGCTTGATTATTCAGTGCGGGATTCAAGTTAATTGAAACACATCCTATTTACTGGCAAGGGCGAACTTTTCCAATGTCATGGATAAGGAGATTTTAAATGATTTGAATCGGACCCGCTTATTATATCGGCTGGACCGTTTTCAACCAAACAAAGACTTATAATGGTTCAACAGGCCATAGTGCGCGAGTTGAGTGGCCCTGTTCAAATTATCCATTCTCTCTATTTCATTAAATTTACTTTCAATATTTACAACTCATCAAACGTTTCCTTTCTAGCCACAATCTGCAATTCAGATGTTGTGTACATTCCTCTCATCCTGTTGGGTTATTGGATTGGTGTTAGCCGTTCCTTTTTAACTGAGACACAGCATAACAACAGGAAGGCTTGCGGGATCAATCGTTGAAAAACTTTTTTTTTTCTGGTCCTGTCGGTTTATATTCAAAACATAATAATAGAACAATTTATGCAACATCAACAATGGCATCAGCAACAATAATAACAGCAACAAAAACAGCAAAGGCAACATCAGCAACAAAACCCACGCTATGATGTTTTTTAATGCGATCCATTAACAATACCGGACAAATAAGAACATTTTTTTACTATCACTATTTCCCATGCAACCTTTCAGTAGGAATTGTAGAAAGATATAATCATACCCATGAAACACTTGTATTTCTCTATTCAATTTATCATTTAATCCTGTTCTACGTGAGTAAGAATGGATTCCACTTGGGTTTCTTTTAATAGCAAAAGTCTTGATTAAATGAAAGAAATCAAAGAGCAAGTAAAGCGCTAATTATGTGGGAATAAATCCCATTTCCATTCCCTTGGTTTTTTGTGCTTTATCTTCAAATAAAAAAGATTCTTTTGATCACCTCAAGTTTTGTTTAGTAGGGTTTAATCTTTTTCTTATTATAAAATAAGATTGGTGAGCAAATTGAAAATCTTACTGCAATGATAAAAGTACAATAATTTTCAACAGCTAACTTAACATCAGCCTTTTGTGCATGCGGCATCAAGAACCAGGGCATACATCTTCAAGAAACCTGACTTGAACAATAGATAGACCTTATAGCCTCTTCCTTCACTATGTCTGAATGCTTGACTTTTGAAAGGCATCTCACACATCAGTGCCGGCTTGTGACAATGCATTATTACTGGAGAGAGAAAAGATCCAGGCTGCCCTTCCAAACCACAAGAGCTTCATTTCCGCTGACAAGGAACTTTGAGCGTCCAAGATAATGACACCCATGTTG
>JAWDGP010000228.1:470000-475000 GCA_033675545.1 Elysia crispata | reverse complement strand
CAGCGAGTGTGCTTCAAGGTTCACCGTCTGACAGGCCCCTTGCAAGGCTCCTCTGCTTTACACAGTAATGTTTATTCAACTTGATGAGTTAGTCGTGAAGCACCGTCCCCAGGTAACCTGGTTGGACGTCGAAAGACTCAGCCTTATCGATGTCAGGCCTGCGTGCTCCATCTCTACCGGCGGCGCCTTTTGTAGTGCCACGTAAACCATTGATCATTCTTGCCGTCTCTCCACACAAGGCAAAGTTGAAAAAAAGAAAAATAATGCAAGATAAAATCAAAGTAAAATCCAGTTACTGTCACTGCTCTCTTAAAAATTATCCTTTCTAGGTCCTATTTCGGGGAAAAGAGTGGTGAAATATTTTGAAATCATTTTTTTAAACCATTAAGCGGTAAGATTAATTTTTTTTGACGAATGTTCGGTTTCATGTCCCAACTAACTGCAAGCAATCTTGACTTGGTTGTTTAAAATCAGATCTACCGTTTTATTCTCTAAAGTTTTACTACATGAACGAAGCACCTAGTTTCAGAGTTTTAAAATTCATATATTATTTAAAATAAACATAAAAAACAACAACATTATTTCAACCCGCACTTAGATTAATTCAACTAATCTCCGCTTCAGCTATCGATTGAGGAGGTGGAAGACCTTATGTAAAATAGGCCAAACGAGGCAAACATATCATTTAATTATATCAATAACAGCGGGATCAAATTCTGTTTGCTTATGTAATCTAAATCCTTTTCTCGACCATTTCAACTATAACAAAGAGCTCCACCGCCTCTCAAAGACTTATTAAGCGCTATAGATTGGATCAGTGATATTAAGTTTAGAATAGTAAAAAGGCATGGAGTTTTTGCACCTGCTGTTTATCTAGACGCAATCAAAAATATCTGATATAAGATTTTTAATTAGAAAAGATATAATGGAGCTGGAGATTGAAGTATTAATACAAACAGATGGAGATCTGTATAGTCTGTAGAGGTTCTAATAAGTGCAACTACAGTAAACTTTAAGGATAATATAAGTAAAACGTAGTTATGAGAGTGCGAATGGATAGTAGTAGGAGAAACATTGTTAGAGGTAGCAGAAGATTGAGCAGTAGCAACAACAATAGTAGAAGTGGTAGTAGCAGCAGCAGCAGCAGCAGCAGCAGCAGCAGCAGCAGCAGTAGTAGTAGTAGTAGTAGTAGTAGTAGTAGTAGTAGTAGTAGTAGTAGTAGTAGTAGTAGTAGTAGTAGTAGTAGTAGTAATCGGAAGAGTAGTAGTAGTAATCGGAAGAGTAGTAGTAGTAGTAGTAGTAGTAGTAGTAGTAGTAGTAGTAGTAGTAGTAGTAGTAGTAGTAGTAGTAGTAGTAGTAGTAGTAGTAGTAGTAGTAGTAGTAGTAGTAGTAGTAGTAGTAGTAGTAGTAGTAGTAGTAGTAGTAGTAGTAGTAGTAGTAGTAGTAGTAGTAGTAGTAGTAGTAGTAGTAGTAGTAATAGTAGTAATAGTACAAGTAGTACTAGAAGCTTTTTTTCATTTGTGAGATCATAGGGTTATTTTTCACAACTATGTAAACTCAAGAAAAGGAAGGAATAACAATGGAAAAGTTTTAAAAAAATAGTCTGGACTTATTTCATAGTTATGTTTTACAAAGTTCTTTATTTGTGATCCCATTTTAAGTCCTCTCATTCTTCTCACCGAGCTTGTGCGATGTCTGAGTTATTTATGTTACGGCTTAAATTTAGGAGGCTATACCTGGAAGCATAATTATGTTGACTGACAGGATCGGATCTGGATTTTAAAAACGAGTATTTGCTGGCTAATTTAATTTTTATGAGCGTACTCATCGAATAAAAAATTTAATGATAGAGTCACACAAGTTTTTTTTTTCCCTAAAGTTAATATCAAGTACTATCATGAATTAGACACATTACTTTCTTTTGGAAACTCTCTCTCTCTCTCTCTCTCTCTCTCTCTCTCTCTCTCTCTCACTCTCTCTCACTCTCTCTCTCTCTTTCTCTGAGTCTCTGTCTTTCTCTCTGTCTCTCTCTCTCTGTCTCTCTCTTTCCCCCTCCCGCCTCTCTCTCTCCTTTTCAATTATCTTTGTGTGTCATTCCCCCCTCTCTTTTGTGTGCCATTTTTTTTTTTTCTTTTGGTCAAGAACCTGAACCTGGAGCTACAAGAAACATGAGTGGGTTTTTCTGAAGCCCTCATGCCGTGAATCATGTCGCGTTACTAGGCAACGCTAGCTTAGAGAACTTTAACTACATCAGAGGCTGACATGTGGACACATGTAATCAGATGACTGAGATAAGCATAGTCTCAGGGCGCAGGCAAATTACTCACAGAGAGCGTTTAATTTTGGTCTCATTTAAGAAAAATTAAAAAAAAAATCCATTGTGAGCTGGAGTATTTGTTTTCAAGTTAAGGGCAACAAAACCTTCGCAGTTATAAATGAAAATAAGGTAAACGTGTGGACCTACTTCCTTTGTATGTAAAATGAGATTTTATAGCGCCTGGATGATAAGTGCTTTTTCCTGATATCCTTATGTCATATAATAACATTTATCTTTTTACCTGTTGAATGGAACTAATAGTGACTTGATACTGAAAAATATGCTTTAAAAATTGCCTTTTATCGATATTTTGTTATTCTAGAAACTCGAAACAGCATGTTAACAAACGCAGCACCCAGAAATAAAGGACCGAAAAGATCTAAAACCAGTCGGGCTGAGAGTGAGGCTACCATCAATTCAGACCGAGATGAAGATTGTAAACACAGTGGAAGAAGGTGCTGTGCGCCGTAAGGAAAAGAAGGAGAAGCAGAGGAGAGGACAGATGAGGACATTTTATAACTAACAACTAAAAAAAAACCGGCACACGGTTGAAAAGAAGACTATTTTCAGCAGAAAGTTTACAATCATTAAAACTATTTTTTTGCTATTTAAGATAGCAATAAAGAATAAATTATGAATTAGTTATATTGCTAATCCTACTCCATGTCGGTATCATAAAAACCGAATGGCATTTCATTTAAAAAGTAGCCTCACTTTTTTAATTAGGGATAAGATTCAAGTTGTATTTCTACAACAGACATCCCATAAAACGGAAAATAACTGTACTATGAGAATTTCACTCCTGGGCGAGGTGATTTTATTTCCCGGGGGAAGCCTAAAGCTGTGGCCAAGCTTGTACACAGCTGAAACCCCCTGGAGTGCGAACTTTTATTAAATTTGCACTCACGTAATTTAAACACAGCTTTTATGTCATATTCAGCCGAACGAGGTAACCATGATAAAAAGACATCTGGTTCTCTGTAGGGAAACAGTTACTCAACAGTTGTTTTCCGGGAGATTTTCCCCATGGAGAAGTCTTTTGAAGGTGAAAGAACTGAGAAACCCATAATTAAAAATTGAGGCTCGATAAGTAATAGTTCACTTCGTTTTTTATTTCGAGTTACACTGATTTTTTTTTTTATAAATTCATCCACTACACAGTGAGCTTGAGAGTTATAAAAATTCTTATTAGACACTACAGGACTGATTAACCAAGTGAGGTCCTAAATGCGCAAGTCCCCGTGAGGACTGACATTTCGCCGGAAATGTCCTGCTGATTTCCAGAACAACTATATGTAAACTTTGGCTCTGCGGTAATTTATAGAGATCCTGGTTTCCTTCCTTTTAGCGGCCTTTTCTGTGAAAGGCTATAAACAACTTTCAGGACACTTAGCTTCATGTGCAATATATACAATGCCTTTAAGGTTCTACCAACAACCTAACAGGCTTTAATATTGCTGATCCACCTGTCGACTCCACTTATATCCTTTTGTGTCCAGCGTCCTTGAAAAAAAAAGTTGAAACTTGCAGCTTCATTGTGCTCTGTCCAAAATATGACAGTAAGAAAGGTATGCAAATAAAGGCGAGTACAATCACAAGATTATACACACAAGAAAGAAACAAAGCAAACGGACACAACGCATCCTAGATAAAATATCATCACCATGTTAGAAAGATATACTATGACAACAGTGAGGCGTGCCAAGTATCCGCTGAGCAAATTCAATATTCTTTCATTTTTACTTATCTGTTAGTGATAATACAGGCCAATATTAATCTTTTTATTGGCCAACACTAAGAATGATAACAATAGCTACCTTTTAATGGCCAACTCTCGTTGTGCGATCTATATCAACTGTTTACCAGTCGTCATTAGCTGACTCATCTGAAGCTATTATTCATAGACCAGTACTAAGCGGGTGTCACTTATAGCTAAATCTGCTGATTAACTCTGCAAGAAAGGTTAATACTCACATAAATTATTCACGTAAGTCTGGGGGAAAAGAGACTTGGATGCAACGCTGATCTTACCGTGGCCAATTACAAAAGTTCCAAAATTCAATTAGACATAACTCTTCTCATTCTTTTTATAAATCTGCATTAAGAAATTTCGATATGTTGCCAAATCCAGATGAGCCCCTAACCCGCCGGCTTTCTACATGTCACTGGTGCTTCATCTCGGCTTCGCAAGCTCCTAGTCCCGTGGTCATGTCTGTTAAAGCTTCATCAGACTGACGAGAGGCTGAGGAATTAATAACATTAGGTTTATGATGCTTGCTAAATACAGGCTTTAACATAATCCTTAGCCTTTTATACTGCTTCAGCCGCTTTTACGTAGATGCAGGAATTATCTGGTTTCATGTTCACAAAGGACGCATAGACATAGATGTCAGAGCGACAGACAAAGATCCTAGAATCGTTGCCTATTCTTATAACAGGGATAGTGCGCAGAGAAAACCCGTCAATCTGCATTGGGCATCTTTTATTTTGTTCTCTTTTCAGTGAATAGGGAAAACAAAGATCATTCTGTACCATAGTAATCAAAGTTACAAAGCTTAAAACAAACATAAAATTATGATTGTGTAAATTGCTTTAGTATAGATTCAATCAACTATAAGATTCGTCAAAATATTTCCTAAGACTCACTGCGTGCAAAAAGAAATAATGCAAATCTCTCGTACAG
>JAWDGP010000228.1:447500-465000 GCA_033675545.1 Elysia crispata | reverse complement strand
TGCTATGTCTGTGCATTTCTCAGAGAACGACATGCTGTTATGATGTGGCTTGTGTAAAGCGTGGACCACGTTTTTTTGTTATTTCCACGACCACAGTTTCTTTTTCCACAGGCTACAAATTCCTCCGTTCCCAAATATTTTAAAAAGAAGCCACGGCCAGGTTTATTATTAAAATAATATATATATTTATAAAGAATAAAAGCAGATGTTGAGAAAGGTAATAAGGAAACCAAAGCATTTGAGACGTCATGCTTTACCGGTTGTCGTTTTTATATTAATTTCTCCAACTTAATAAGCTAGGTTAATAAAGGAAATTCATTATCATTGTTGCCAGAACTTCGACCATTACACGCGTCTTACAGGGTATAATAAGATAAACCTTAATAAAAAAAAATAAGCCTTTATGTTAAGATAATACTCAAGGTTACTAAACTGGTAAGTAGCGATTCAAAAGCTTAGTGGCTATAAGATAGCGCGCTTGCCGCTCGTATTTTGTGTATAGATTATCTCTCTTGAGCTGGGCACATGGTGCTGTATCGTTAGTTGTGCAAAGTCTAAGACCCACCATACACACAGAGGGGATGCTAGGCGTTGCACAAGATGTATGTGCAAGGCATTCTGTGCTGTGTTCTTACATACCACACACACCCTCTATACCCATGAAAAATCCGGGTATAGAGGGTATGTAAAAACACAGCGCAGAATGCCTTGCACATATATCTTGTGCAACGCCTAGCATCCTCAGTGTGTACGGTGGGTCTTAGTTCACTGTATGGAAAAGGGATGTATTATTACATCAACAGTCAGCAAAAAAAGCCTGTCTAAACTAGCCCAGTTTTTTGTGACAAGTTTGCATTGTTTCAAATATTTCCGGATTGTTTTTCTTTTCTAACTATCTCAAAGATTTAACGAGGACAAAGCGACATTAAAAAAAAAACACAAAAAAAAAAAAAAAAAACATTTTTAAAGAAAGCAAGTCAAGTCATTACTTTTCTAGTCTTTTTTTTTTCCACTTTTAAAAAGAAAGAAGACCATCGTAGCTGTAGTGGGAGAGGCATGCGCGGCTTGGGTAAAAGGTAACCAAAGATCCTGATCTTGGCGGTCACGTTGTAACTGATACTCTTTATTGAAGCGGAAAGTTATTTTGCTTCGAATTCGACAGTTCTTTGTTTTCCTTGGTAAAGTGAAAGACGTTATTGTTATTTGTCATTCGCACATCATCTTAACTTAAATGTCATGGCCGCTCCTGAATATCGATTAAAAAATTGATGCATGATTGTCCAAAAAATTATATGATTCATAACTTTTTCGACTGTCAGAGGGTAAACATTATGATGAAAATTATATTGCATACTGCAGTCTATTTTTTTTATTTGCTAGAAAACGTATTATACTAATTAGAAAGCAAAAACAAAGGAAATTAATTGCTTAAATCATAAGCAATTTGCGTTTGAGATTTTAAAAGAGAAACGTAGCAAATGCCCCATTTAACATGAGCATTGATTCTTGTCGAGATGGTGAACACAACTTTTGCGACATAACCATAGAGTCTTCATAACTCTTTTGAGCTAAAAAACGGAGAATCACTGGTCATATTTTAGTTAATTCAGTGTGGCGCTTTATGTTTTTAGGGTTGTTGTTTTTTTTTTTAAGTATCGTCACATCTACTAGAATGGTAGATCATCGGATTCTCTTTTGATCCTGAATGCATTGAAATCTAAAATCACTAAAAAAAAAAAAAAACACCTCCCTAACAAAGCTACGGAAGAATCCCTTCGCTGAACAGATATATATGACCATAGTAACTGTTGTAATCTTCTTTAAGTAGTCGAATACGACAAGCTTTAATTAAAAACAAGCCGTCAGTCTTCCACCTATACTTACTCTGATTTTACCGCTGTATAGATAAGAAGCTCAGGTCAGGTCAATACCCGCGTGATGAGAATATTTACGGTTTGAAACAAAATAACTACGTTCTTTTTTGAAATCTTCTTTGTTCTTCGATACATTACCATGAATTAGGAAAGACTAATATTACAGTGGTTGGTCTCAATAATAGATTTTCTTCGCAAAACATATCTCGGGAGATTGTTTTTCTGTCATTTATTGAAGCTGAGGGAATCTAGAAATCTTGACTTTATTAAAGATCTTAATTGTAAGTGTTTAATCGCTGCGTCTTAGACACAGGCGAGCGGAATAAAAATAGAACAAGCAAAACGTAATGTATGAGACCAAAACTTTTTGCTCTCTAACGTTAGAATGTAATGATTTTGGTTTTAAAAAAAAGGATTTACGGTTAAGTACTTTCTATTGAATTAAATACATAACTTTATTGCTCCTATCATGGTGGACGCCCGTTTTTCCCCCCAGCACAGCCTCTGTCTCTGTATCTGTCTGCTTGTCTGTCTGTCTGGCTGGTTGGCTGGGTGGATGGATGTATTTGTTTGTCTGTTTTTCTGTCTGTCTGTCTTTCTGTCTCTCTGTCTCTCTGTCTCTGTCTCTCTCTGTCTCTCTCTGTCTCTCTCTCTCTCTCTCTCTCTCTCTCTCTCTCTCTCTCTCTCTCTCTCTCTCTCTCTCTCTCTCTCTCTCTCTCTCTCTCTCTCTCTCTCTCTCTCTCTCTCTCTCTCTGTGTTTCTTTTGTTTCTCTATTTGCCCGTCTTATCCTGGGTCTATCTGTCTGATTGTCTGTCAGTCTAGAAGTGGAAAACCCAAAACATCACTTTCTATGTCTTTTTTTTATTGTATTCAGAGCTGCATTTTACCTCTTTTTAATGTTTTTTATTGTGTAGCAGGAGTAGCAGTAGTAATAGTAGAAGTCTAGTAGTAATAGTAGTGGTAGTTGTAGCAGCAACAGCAGTAGATGTAGTGGTTATTGTAGTAGTCATAGTAGTAGTACTCGACGTTGTAGTAGTAGTAGTAGTAGTAGTAGTAGTAGTAGTAGTAGTAGTAGTAGTAGTAGTAGTAGTAGTAGTAGTAGTAGTAGTAGTAGTAGTAGTAGTAGCAGTAGTAGAGGTAGTTGAAGTAGAAGTAGTAGTAGAAGTACCATAGAAGTAATCGTGGATGTCACTCTATTAGTGAAAACAGTAAGACCAGTTTATGCCGGTTTTTATGTCGGTTGCTGCAAAAGTATATGTGGAAGTAAAAACATTGACAGCATAGCAATAGATTTATTGAAAGTATATGTGGAAGTAAAAACATTGACAGCATAGCAATAGATTTATTGAAAGGGGAACACGGGAAACGAAACGAATACTAAGAAACTGGAGCCACGGTTAACCATAAATCCTGTGAAGCTGCTAACCAGATTAAATTGATGGGCAAAGACTACCGAACATCGGATGAATAGTGCCACTCAAGCAAACAATGCCAAATAATGAGATAGCATCCGTATAGACAGTGGCTTTTCAGGGAAAAGTGACCACTGGTCAGTATCATACTAAATATTTCCTTGTAGGAAATCAGTGATTGCCATGGTGCTCAAAGAGATCCCTCAACAAAAGGCTCTGGATTACTTCCCCGCAAGCTGACAGATTTCCATTCACAATGTTCTGATAGCCTTTCTGCCTTGTCTCATGCTTGGGTGATCCCTGATATACCCGGTCCACAAACCTTAAGCTTCACAATGTTGAGCTGGAGCAACAACATGAGCAGAAAAGAAAGAATGAATCCTATTGTAGCCCACCATTGTTTCTCTTGACTTTGGCACGGTTTTTTTCTTTGCAAACTTGAGCTGGTTTTTTTTTACATTGTGACTCTGATACTGAGTGTCAGGATTGGATGAACACCAAATCGTGAACAGAAAATATTGGTTTTCTCATTCCTGCTCTACGAGATGAATTGTAGCACCATCTTCAATATCTTCTCTATTATTGTCACGTTCTAACATTAACATTGAATCAGATAATGCCTCAGCGTGACTCAAATTATTATTAAAACTTTGTGCTTAAAGGTTTCTTCAAACTCGCTAATGATGAAAATATCCAAGAGGAAAATCTCATAAAATAGAAGTCCTTGTTTAGGTAAAACCTTTTTTTTTTAATGTTGTCGCACTTTTTTTTTCAAACTTGTTGTTTCTAATCCTGAAAACTCTTTGGACGATTAGCTTTTTCAGGACTGCCACTAGATTAGTGCGTTCAGAAGCAAAGATAAAATTGCAGCCTCAACAGTCATAGGGAGGGCAAGGGTTTCCATCAAGTCAGGGACATAGCTGGTAAGATGAGATTGGACCCTAATGCCAGTAGATTTGCTCAGGCCAGGATTCTATAGCGCTAGCTCCGCTGTCAGCTCGGCGTTAAACCGCTAAATCTTTCTGGCGCTAATATCTCTATAAGAATTATAGTTAACTAATAATATTTAGTAAAATCCAAATCTATTTACAGATTTTTAAAAAAAATTCATTCATTATCATGTAAGTTTAAACAACTGCACGGCTACGAATTCCCACAAGGCAGTGCAATTTTATGCACTATATTGCGAAAATCCACGGCTTTCGAATTAGCGTTGAAAAACAGATTGGAAAAGTATAGAATAAGTTGATTCCCTTTTTTAACGTATATAAATTGGATCTTTTCTTTGAATCGGAACGGTACTTAAACTGCAAGACGACTTCTTTAGATTCAAACCGGCCCTACGAGGTTAATGAGGTGTCAAAAAAATCACATCTTGACAAATTTGAAAGCTGAAACATTCCAAAATAAAATTTTGTTTAATTTTGTAAATTTCACAAAGAATTCTGGCAATAAGGCTTTCGCTTTTGTCAAAATAAGTACTTTTCAACTTTATGAAACATTTATAATCGAACTGGTCCTTTTTTTTTGCGCTATGAATTGTCATGATCTACTGAACAGAATTACTGTAAAATATGACTTTTTAAATTCTTTTTTGCTCCTTTATTTTTTTGCAATTTCAGCTCAGTTATTTCAGGCGCAGTGAATCGATACAACCAGAATGTAACCGTTTTCAAGCTATAAAACTTTGAGTCAATCAGGTTTATAGTTATCTTTACTCCTAATGACGTTGATGGACTGAATTTTATATACTCCTTGTGTTCTATGTGTTAGACATGAAATTAAAAGGAGATGAAACATTTTTTAAATGTGCTAAATGGGAAGATTAAGCTTATGCTCTCTCTCTCTCTCTCTCTCTCTCTCTCTCTCTCTCTCTCTATATATATATATATATATATATATATATATATATATATATATATATATATATCTTTATCTATCAATCTATCTTTCTCTCGAAATTTTACAGTTTTTCATATTTAGATTTTTCTTCTAATGCACTTCGGTCACGGTCTAGCTGATCTAGGGGTAGTCATTTTGGTTCAATTATTTTTATTGTCTTCATAACGCAAAACCTTTCAGTTAGAAAACACATGTTATGTCTTGTGTAAATGTTTAGTTTGGCCACCACTGAAGCTCGTCAACGGTGATGCATAGTTAATCCTCCCTTCTATTTACCTCCCTGACTTTTTCAGTTGTAGGATATCTCTCTCTCTCTCTCTCTCTCTCTCTCTCTCTCTCTCTCTCTCTCTCTCTCTCTCTCTCTCTCTCTCTCTCTCTCTCTCTCTCTCTTCACAAATCCATACAGATGGCAAACTAAATTAGCAAACTCGTATGTCATATTTATAGAAGTTTCTATCACAATAGTAAAAAAAAAAAGAAAGCCTCTGTAACTTGTTAAAGTTTATGCGTCGACCGCTTCCTCCCCACAAGGCCAACCAGCCCTCACCCTGAATCCTATTCTCCTCAGTCCACCAGTTTCCAGCAAGTCCTGGCCGGAATTCCGCTCCGGAGACACGTTGTGAAAACAAGTCTTGTGGACCGACCAATTGGGCGTTTCCAGCCTGCAGTCTGAGCTCTGCTGGCCTCGGCTTGTCGAGGGCCTGTACAGTCTTCCTCCGTCCATGGCGGCGCTGCGAGCTGGCGGGGGTCAGCGCCCTCATCATGAAAGATCAAGGGGAGAACAAACGAGCCAGAGATTCGTCTGGCACCCACATCTTGCTACACCTCCTGCTGCAAAAGATTGGTTTTGCTAACAGGATGAGAGGTGTTGCTGATCACAGGCTGTTCAAGCTGAAAACCATGGAGAGAATTGATTGTGAAAATCAAGCCCACATCAATTTAATATTTTCAGTTTGTTCATCAATGAAATCAAACTTGTCAAGACTTAAGAAGAGAGAGAGAGAGAGAGAGAGAGAGAGAAGAGGGAGAGAGAGAGAGAGAGAGAAGAAGAAGAAGAAGCAGTAGCCACCTTTACTTTCTCTATTTTACATCGCTTTTTAGCCATGATACAAAACCATTCAGATAATTCACACGGTAAAACTAGGCAATTCAATTTCGGTAAATCTGTAAAATCAGTGGTTTTTCTGGAGGAATGGAAAGTGCAGGAGTTGCAAAGGTGGAGGAGGAGGAGGATAACTAAGGAAGAAGGGAGATGGAGAGAGATACTCTGATCTATTTAAAAGCCTATGAATGCTGAATGCAGTGTTTTATTTCTCACTGCACGTCTCTTCCTAGACACTATCTATTAAAACGTTCTCTCTTAACATGATTTATGAGCTAAATGCACAATCTCTTCACCCCTGCTTAGCGTATTATGGGTGGAAGGGGCAGTTTAGAAATCAAAATGTCTAAGTATGAAACTTCTTTTCCCCGTTATTCTACATGCAAACGAAGAGCTGTCGCTATTTTTTGATTGTTTCACAAAATCATCAACTCTCGGAATGGAAAAGTTTGAGCGGAGAGAGAGAGAGAGAGAGAGAGAGAGAGAGAGAGAGAGAGAGAGAGAGAGAGAGAGAGAGAGAGAGAGAGAGAGAGAGAGAGAGAGAGAGAGAGAGAGAGAGAGAGAGAGAGAGAGAGAGAGAGAGAGAGAGAGAGAGAGAGAGAGAGAGAGAGAGAGAGAGACCCTAACAACCTGTATTCTGTGGCATTTCTAGCTCCTTGGTGTTTGAGAGCGTAGATCATACAATCAGTTTTGATATCATCGGAGTACTTATTTTCTCTTGTATAACCTACGTGATAAATTTGCCTTTACCGAGTTTCCGGATCACTACTTTTGTGATCACTCTGTTTGGATAAAGATTTACTCGAATTTCTTCTCAATGGAAATGTTTATGTGTTATGTTTATCATTTTTATGCTGTTACTTAACATCAATTCCTTAAAGCACAATGCTATCCTCACTCTGTTACATTTATTTCCTCCTGAAATTGTTTGTCCTCCTATCTACCACCTTCGCTTTCTGTTCCTCAGCTCTAATCCCGTATAAACAAAAATCTTTTATGATAATATTGAGCAAGTGCGCGTTTTGCTTTGCTTTGTAAGTAGCTTACTTATCCCCGTGCTTTCGACCGCTTAAATGTAACCATAAAATTATGTTTTGTAAAGTCTGCTCTGTGTGGAGGTCATTGACCTCAGTCAGGAACCGAGAGGAGGAGCCAGTCGCGCGTTATGATAGCAGTTTCTATTTGTTAAGAACATATAAGGAAACTGAGATGAAAAGAATGATTTCAGAATCTTATCGGTATTTTGTTTCAGATTTTTTTTTTCCTGCACAATTTATTTCCAAGAGAAATGAAAAAGGAGGAGAGTACGTGTCAAGTTTTGCTATTTTCAAAGGTCAGAATTAAGTTATGTCTAGGAATCTTTATTGCTGTCTTTTATAACTTCCATAGTGTCGTTGACCTCTGGGTAGAGATTATGGTTACCGAGTGTGAAATATAGAGCAACAAACACACACCACTATTATTTCGTATTATGTAGGATTACCATCAGCTTTTCATCTGACCTATGTTTATATGGCATCAGTTGCAACAAACCTCATTCAATAACATAAACTAAAAAAGTTAGTACACATAAGCGCAAATTTCGCTTTTTTGCTACTCTGTATCGAGTGGCACATAAAAACCGGTCTTTGCGACAAAGGGTTTTTAGTAAGAACTCAATGGGAGATTCAACTTAGTTTATGGAAAGAAATCCTGTGACAGTATCCAACAGAATGAGCAGTTAAAGAGCTACACGATAATGCTGAGCGGGTTGGCGAATCGAACTTTAATCAGCTCGGTATTCGTCTGAACTCTTACCTGCTCATGCTTTCGCAAAGCAATTCACCATCTCTTCATCTGTGAAATGAATACCCAAATAAAGGGAGTGCAAAGTGCACTGAACTTAATCAGCTTCAGCTAGGTTGCTCGAGAGCATTGCACTGATAAGGGGCTGGGTTACAATAGTTCTATTTTTGATATCCCCTAAGTCTTTCTTAGAAACTGCTGTGAGGAAAATGCTTTGTAAAAGCTTTTAGAAACAGCAACTGAAAAGTCTGTAGATAAAAAAAGCAGAAAATGAAAAAAAAAATATAAAGTTTGCATATCGTGCTTCATATGAAACTATTTCGTTTGTGAAAATTTGTAAATTTAAAGAAAAAAAAAGCTAAAATCTGATTATTTGATAACACTCTCTTATGTTGGAAAACATTATAACTTCAACGTCAATGTTACCCCATCGTCTCTCTCTCTCTCTCTCTCTCTCTCTCTCTCTCTCTCTCTCTCTCTCTCTCTCTCTCTCTCTCTCTCTCTCTCTCTCTCTCTCTCTCTCTCTCTCTCTCTGTAACAAAATTGTATTTTAATTTTGGAAAACTCGTGTAAATGTTGGTAAAATGAGAAAAGAATGAGAAAGAAATAAAAAAAAAATTCTCCTTGAAAAATGGCAGCACATACTAGTTGTTTGCTGACAGAATTCGACACCATTAAAATGACCTGGTTAAAGATATCATTTATGTTCATTTTACTGCATTGTGGTATTTTGGCTATAAGTCCCATTTTAGGCATTGAAGAAAAACAAAACGGAGTGTGCTATTCATTACGTATACTTCCTAATTTTTTTTTAAATTTTAGTCCCAAGTATGACTCATGCTGTCTGAGATTTATCTTACGGCTATATCGGATCTAGAAAGATCGTATAGCATTGGTTCACTGTAGCGTCTTCTACTGTACTACTTCAAACCTTGTCTGAATAATTCTTTAAAGTAATTATATTAAAGCATTTATCTTTACACACATCCATAAATTCAAAAACAAAAGATCAACTTTCCTGTTTGTCTTGGAGATTCATAAATCTCTTCCATTTTCCTAACGTGAGAATAATGTTTTCTCTTGAGACTTGGCTTCAAAAAAATACGAATCGCCATTATTTCTAAACCAATTGGTTATGGCTTTACGCTTTTCATATGATTTTCAAGATGAGCTTAGAACTGAATAAAATTAAGGATGGTATTACACTTTCAAACATTTGTGCGCATTTATCCAACCAAGGCAGTCATCTTTATGAAGACTAGTTTGCATTGGAATCAGCCAGTTTTAAAAGTGTCTGTAATTGTTTTACTTTTTACTCTTTATGACTAAGCTGCTTTCCTTCGATTTCTTTTCTTTTTTTTTATTCTAAATAATTCAGTTTCCTTCATGATGAAATTTGAAATTGCCTTTAATAGGAAAAGAAAAAAAAAGAAAAAAGCAAATGTCAGATGAAAAAAATATAACAGCAAAAAGTTGCCTGGAGAAGTGCAAAGGCACTGATTTTTTTTAAAATAAGTGTAATTTTATGCTGAGTCGATAAGATATTAGCGTGCAAACACAAATGGCAAAGTTCATTACCTGTTGTTATGCCGCAAAAAAAAATATATTTTTGATTTCTTTTTACACATTTCGAAGCCTTGTTCGAATAACGCAAGATGTTGTTTGTTATTTTTGTTTTGCTTTGATTTGTTTTTCTTTGTTTTCGCCCCTTATTATCTAGGCGGATAAGAAGCCGCCTGGAGAAGGAAAAAAAATTTTTTTTCGATATAAAATTCTCAACAAGAAAAATGTTTCAGATTTTTTAGATTCGTATTGTGTGCGCTGTCTATTTATATATTTTCTGTTGCGTTGGCCTTTGTTTCAGGCAATGCTATCAATCGATAAAACGCCAAAGTTCCTGCAGAATTAATATCATTATTATATGATTATAATGATTGAAAGAGTTAGAAGTTGCAGTGGTAGCAGGTAATAGCAGCAGCAGCAGTAGTAGTAGTAGTGGTAGTAGTAGTAGTAGTAGTAGTAGTAGTAGTAGTAGTAGTAGTAGTAGTAGTAGTAGTAGTAGTAGTAGTAGTAGTAGAGAAGTAATAGTAGTAGAAGCAATAGTAGTAGAAGCAGCAATAGCAGTAGCAGCAGAAGTAGAAGTAGTAATAGTAGTAGTGGTAGTAGTGGTAGTTGTAGTAGATTGTTGAAAATAGAAGAGCACCTTAATAGAACCTTAGTGCTGGTAAAGTTTGGCTTTTTTGGCCTTGATCGGGTATCTCGGGATTAGAAAATGCAAGAGTCCACTTTAAAATAATTCTATGTTAATGCGATCATCACTATTAATATTTTTAAGATTGAAGTTGAATGTCATTGTGTCAAATGTTTTAATTTTATGTACTCGTATTCTGTCAATTTTTTTTCAAATGGGTCTTTAGTCTTCTCTGCATTTAATCGATACGAAAACGGGTATTTCCGGAATTGCAAACAAAATTTGTCCGAGATCTGCAGGGCAAGCCAAACCAAGCCGACCCAATCTTGTTTTGTTGCCGTGTCTGCCCTGAATTTTCAATGAGAAGGTCGTGGCAGCCGCAGCTCTTTCGCCAGCTCATTAGGAGACTATTGCTGGAGCAGGAAGGAACAAGAAAATGGCCTCCATTAGTTGCCCATCGCTAGCCACCTTCTTTTGAATGTCTTTGTCAACACAGACTGAGAAGTACCTAAAGCAGACAATGAACAAGAGCGGTATGCTCTAGGCTTGATGCTGCTCTTCAAGAAGATAATGACAAGAGGAATCGTTAAGGCCAATTTATTTCCGCTGGCTACTTCTGTCTGAAAGCCTTTACATTTTTTAGCGAATGCTGATGAAGGGGTTGAAATGGAAAGCAGAAGGCAAGCCGGGAGAAGCGCTTAAATGGAAAAATGCAGTGTCAGCGGTTGGAAACTTTATTCTCCTTGCTTCTTTGAACAAAAGAATATGGTTGTCAAGATGTCGGATGTTTTCCTCCCTTAAATCAATAGCAAGGATGGCACATTAATGAGTTTTCTCAATATTTTCTTTTGGATTTGTGATTTGTGAGTCACAATTTTAATTTGTTCAAGAAAATACATTTTAGCTGAGGGGTATTACCTACATATGAGATGTCCAATAATATGTGATCTCAGATATTTTGAAGGGCTTGAATCAAGCCTGTATGAGATAGGAGGAAAAAAAGATCTTCAGCTCATTAAGTAAGAGACAGAAGGAAAAGAAATCTCGCTCACCTACCTTTCCTTCACCAGGCAGAAGTCACCTAAAAAAAAATATCTATAGCTAGCTTGTTCAACATACCTTCTATTGGCAAAGACGGTTGAAAAGAAAAGAAAGTTGGGTCTCTTGAACTCACAGTGTTAAGACGTATTGAGAAGTGAGGCTTTTTGGCAGTGGGGGTGAGTGAAGCTATTATGAATATTGTTCAGTTCAGGCAAAACGTATTCAGCTCGACTTAGTGGCCCCCAGCGATGTCCATAATTAGAATTAACATGAAAATATTAACAATCATTACCCATCATTTTAAAAGAACTGCGAACAGTGCTTAAAATTTGTCTCCGTGTTTTAAAAATGAATTTTCCTACCTTAATAGTCTTGTACGTGTCAGAATAATTTAGAAAAAAGTTTATCAAAGAAAACGGTAATGTTTCTAAAAACGGATTTTTTCGTAATCAAGGTGGTACGGTTTGATTGCAAGGTCTTCAAAAAAAAATTTTTAATGCAGAAATGGAACAATTTTAATTTCAAGTACAAATTCACATAAATATTTATACACTTTACTTCTTTTATGATTAACTCCATCAAATGGAGAGATGCAATCATTCTATCCTTGCTAACGTTCTGATTTTCAGGGAGCAATGTTGAGCTGGACATGTCTCTGTGGTTTTTTTTTATATGTCTTACGACTTGAATTAGCAGGAACTCCATAATCAAATATTTTACTCCTTTAAATATCTATAACGTGAGAGGGTTGACAGAAAAGAAATATTCACCTCACCAAATCAGTGGGGAAAGTTTTCAAAATCGATTTCCTCTTGCAGACTCGGAGAGAAACTCAGGTTAAAACTATCTGCATCGATTGTTCGACTGTAAATTTGAAACCAGAAAAGTCTCAATATTTTTTGCAGAGAAAATTGACATCCCATAGGCCTACTATTTTGGAACGATAAAAACCAATCCAAACGGCATTATGAGGGGGCAATCTTGGTTTCTAGACTCCGTGAACCCAGGCTTCACGCTTCGAATCGTGCACTGGCATTTTAGTGGGAAAAAACGAGACTAGGAAAACTGACAAATAATGGCATACCGAGGGTTCCTTGCACCGAGATAACGAGTAAGCAATTACTGTTAGGACGTTTAGACACCATGAAAAAAGAGCTAACTGATCATGCTGCACTCATCGAACCTTTAGAACAAATGCCTTGTGATATTGTTTTTTATCTTCGCTCGTAGGTTATGTGGGACACGGCACCTATATTGTTATCCTGTCCTTTAAATGTTATGAAGAGGAATTTTTTTTCGCTTAAAAACAATTAACTTTATCGAAAAGGGTTGGAACAAAATTAAAGTCTAAGATTAAAGAGACATCGAAGATTAAAGGGCATTGATTAATTGATATCAATAACAATCAATAAATCAATAAATGAAATTATGAAAATGTGGTAAGTAAGATTTTTTTTATCAGATGGCTAAAAGAACAACGAGGCATGGCGAGTGGATTAGTAATATTACTAGACATTACGCGCAAATAGATTGCTTTTCCCTGCAAGCAGCGCTAAACGATAGGAGGAGGGTTAATTTTATTGGTGTCTACAGGAAAGGTGAGGGGGGGAAGGGGGGCGTGTCAAAGGTAAAGGAAACCGTTGGTGGTGGTGATTCTGTTAGGTTGAACTTGAATCTGATTAGAGATTTTCCTGATGATTAAGTACTCGTAGGGTGACGGACACTTTAAGTTTTCTATCTTCCAACTATGTCCCCAACGTCGTGCCATTCAAGGACTTTATAGATTAAGAAGAACATTATTATGTCTGCATAAAGTCTGCAAAAGCGAATTCATCTATGAAGATGATCTGAAAAAAAAAACAAAAAAAACAGTACCAAATACTGCTCTCGCCTATGTGAAAAGTCTTGTGCTTTGCTATAAAGTTATCTTGAAGATCTCAATGTACACTGGTTTAAGGCTTACTTCCTGTACAAATTTATGACAAGCGCCATTAAATCTTTCAATTTCAAAATGTAACGGTCCAATGTTAAAATTGTTAACCCATTTCATCGCACCAGGAGACTGATAAAACGTAACGATCTTCAGACGGATTCTCTACGAGTTCTAGGACTCGAAGTGCTCACTTCAAACAACTGTTTCTTGTTTCGGATTGGCCATACTTTATACTTTCTTATTTTTTTTTATTGTCGTTTCGGTAGCTTAGTTGACGTTGTTTTCTTTGAAGATGGAAGCACTTTTACACTAAATTCTTCATGTAAATCTAAGCGAAGTAAAATTGCATCATGTCAACGTAACCAGTTCGTGATGTGCCAGCCTAGTGATATGACTTTAACTGCACAGGTCTCCGAAAAATCGAGATAATGATTGGTTTGAAAAAGTTCTCCTGTTTCCAAAGTTAAGACAGGGCATTTTGTGAGCACTAGTGAGGTAGCAGGTAGTCGGTCAGGAACGTGAGGGAGGTCGAGTCCGAAGCCATGGCGTACAATCCTTTGATGTTTCAGACAAATGAGAAGCTGCGGTGACCACGGGGAGCATTTAGGATCAAAGAATCGTTAAAACGTTAATCAATCACAAAATAATAATCTAGATGCACGACTCGATGGCGTGATAAGGCCGTTTACGTCAAAAAGAAAGATAGAAATAAACTATTTGTTGACAGTATTTCTTGTAACGGAAAATCAATACGAACATCAGCAGAACTGTGTTGTCCCTTCACTCCTTTCCCCGCTATTTATTGTAGATGTCGAGACGTTCTGACTCTTGGGGCCGGCTGAGAGGGGATAAGACTTTCATCATTATTTTCAATCAGCTTTCCTGTTGAGCAGAGGAGATGGATGATATTCTCCATATCTAGGTTGCAAGCTGTGTCAAGATGATTTTTGTGCAAATTTGTGGTAGTTTCGAAGAGGAAGTAGCACCCGCCCGGCATTCATTAACGCGTTTTGTAGATAATAATATCAAAGTTATTGGTTTCGCCACCACTGAGAAATTGCTCATCTGTTAATAAATTCAGGTTACCTGCTTACATTTATTCTGAGATTGATTCTTTCTCTCTGTCTCTCTCTGTCTCTCTCTCTCTCTCTCTCTCTCTCTCTCTCTCTCTCTCTCTCTCTCTTTCTCTCTCTTTCTCTCTCTTTTCTATCTATCTATCTTCTCTTTCCCTCGCTCTCCCTCCTTCTATCTCTGTCTCTTTCTCTCTTTCTAACTCTCTCTCTCTCTCTCTCTCTCTCTCTCTCTCTCTCTCTCTCTCTCTCTCTCTCTCTTAACCTTCTGCTTCCTTTTGACGAAAAAAATCTGTGAGTTTCAGAGTATGTTGGCCTTTTATTACTTGTTCAAGAGAAATTATTTGTATTACAAAATCTCTGTAGTGGCACAAAGTTCACATGGACATAATCATCGAGATAATTCAAATGAAAGCCTCACACTAGCCAATCACATCAGAATTACTCCTAATTAATTCATTTGTGAATTAATGACATTCAGTCATGAGAGACATAATCCGAATTAGTCGCACATAGGGAAACTGTCTTATTTTTCTTAATAAAAAAAAAAAAAAAATTAAAAGACGAATGGCTGTATGATAGTTATGAAGTCCCTTCTTTCATAGAAGGTGAATATGTTGTTCTATAATATCTTTCCTTTTTTTGTTAACTCGTCGCATTAAAATGCTTGGGAAAAAATCTTCCTTCGGAAGTGAACAGCAAAGCGTGTACAGGGGTGTAATCATTGCACTTATCTATCATAAAACTGTGGAGTGTATAAAATAATATTTATCCTGTTAACTTCTTATTCTTATCAGTATGTAAACCTAATCGTGAAATTCACAGCGCATAGTTATTTAATCTTTTACTATTCAGCCATATAATATGTGGCACCCGTCATGTTCCTCATGTCAGAAGTCTGTGTGGACCGATTGATGGCCATATTAAACAACATAGGTGTAGTTTCACTGATTATCTCTAGTAAAGGTCATTTAAGTAGACAGATTTGAAACGTGCAAGATGACAGAGAGAGTTCACACGCACCAAATGATGTAAGGGAATGCAAAGATCAATTATAGCCAGCAAAGAAGTTAAGGGCATGATTGAAGAGACCCAGAACCAAATCGATAAGAGTGAAAGGCGAAGAAATAAAGTAACAGAAGTATATGTGCAGAGGGAGGGAGACAGATACAAAGACAAAGACAGAGACAGAGAGGGGGACAAACACATCGACATCGAAAGACAAGACAGAAAAAAAGTGAAGAGAGAGTCAGAGATAGAAAGACAAACTGAGAAGGAGAGAGGGAGAAAAACGCCTTTTGAAGCCTCAGATAGACAATTTACTTCAGGAACAGTGAAATGGTAGAAAGGGAGACGATAAGTCATGCAGACCGAAACAGACTGACAGAATTTGTAGAAAACCCAGATCAACAGCGTCCAAGAAACCACTAAGAAAACGGTGAAGAAAATGTATAGAGTGGAAAAATGGAAGAGAGGTACATTAGAATATAAATTTGGTTTTTTTAAAATTGCTTTACAATTTATAATGCAACAATAGTCGTTTGATTTTAATTTTCACGAAAGATTTTCCTTTGCAAAAATTGTTTTCCTTCATCGAAACTTTATGTACATTTCCTCAACAAAGGACCTTTTATCTTTCTACTAAATATGCACTGACAAAGAAACATAACTTATGAAAAACTCTCACCCGTATTCCATATACACTTCTTAAACAAGCAAGGAAATACTTTAAAACATTTACAACCTTGTGTAATTTTGATAGTTCTCACAATGACCAGAAGATGGATGTGGTATTCACTATCTTCTCAAGCAACGATTGTTTTAGAAAATGAAAAATTTTCATACCAAGAAATGGCAGATATTTCTTCGAAACACCGCTGTGATTGTCGCAAAGTTTGCAAGTCAGACCGCATAGAGAGATACAGCTCTAAGAGGACTCTGTCACGTCCAGGTTAATATTAATCTGAGCCGAGTGTTCCTGGTGTTTGCTTTACGAGCGTCAAAAAGTGGCCGTGATCAGCTCACTCTAGCACTGCCCAGACCCTACAGGCGTCTTGCTTTTCCTTTACTCCCTTCATATTATTTGATTTGGACTATTGCGGGAAAGATGACAAAAAAGATAGGTATATAAAAATGGGAAAAATGATACAGAATACATGAAGTTTATTAGTCCTGGCATGGGAAATTTGGTTACATGTACATAATAATGAACTCTAAACATTTAAAATATAACTTTCATGTGTTACTAATGAAATGATGAAAAAATACTTTTGGTTAAACAAATAAAGGAAACAAAGACGGGACAAGGGCAGGTGATAAAAAAAAACAACTTTCTCCGATAATGTAGTTTAAAAGTTTAAGGCGGAGCTTTAAGAAATTATCACATCATGAGTGTGAATTAATTATAAAAAAAAACACTTGAAAACGAGTAAAAATATTGAGAAGTCAAGATAAGTTGTGTAATACCATATGAAGGACCCATATGATTTATGGATGAAGATTATCACACTAGGCCTGAAAACTACTTTGTGCACATTTTACAATAATTAATGTAATGCTCTAAAACTGAAACTGTCTCCCTAATGGTAAGTTCCTAAACCGAACAGAATAAAATTATTGTACACGGTGCAAGGAAATCGAGAGGAAATATGACGCAATCACATAAGTAAATGATGATGCAATCCTTAGAAACACATCCGGATCGGTATTAATATGACTCAAACTTAAAGTATGATGACGCAATGCTTAAAAAGATATCCGGATCGGGAAAAATGAGACACAGACTTTAAAGGGTAACGATGTAATACTTAGAGAAATTTCTTTTTTATACTTGAAGCAATAATGTCTTGATGAAGAAAAAAAAAGGCAATAAAAGTTGGCACAGGAAGGTAAAAATTTATATAGAGGAAAAGGGAATGAGAAAGAGAGAGAGAGAGAGAGAGAGAGAGAGAGAGAGAGAGAGAGAGAGAGAGAGAGAAAGAGAGAGACAGACAGAGAGAGACACAGAGAGAGAGAGAAAGAGAGAGACACAGAGAGAGAGAGAGAACAGAGACGCAGACAAACAGGTGACCAATCAGAAAGAGAGGAAAGTGAAGTAGAGAAAGTTACCAAGTCAGGAAGACAAAAAGAGAAGGGCAGAGAGATATAATTTTGTGTTGTTAAACATTCATCTTACAGAGAGAGTGAGAG
>JAWDGP010000228.1:410000-442500 GCA_033675545.1 Elysia crispata | reverse complement strand
TCTCATTCTGACAATGGATTCTACCCTAGGTCACACAATAACCTCCTAAGGAGTACAAAAAGTGTTCATTATATCAGTTCATTATCTTAGGGGGAAAAATGTCAATCCCTAAGCTAACAAGACTGTAACTGGTAGGCAACAACAGGAAAGAGGAAGTTGATGGAGACGGCAAGAATTGCATCCTCTAGGGCCATCGACGGCTGATACAAATGATGAGAGACACAAACACACAAAATCAGTTTGAAAAACATAGGCCTAATGATTGGTGCAAGAGCATATATAAGGACAAACAGAGAGAATTTGAGAGAATTAAAAGAATAATAAAAGGCTGGAGTTTGTTTCTTTTTCAAAGTGACGTTAAAACCATAGAAGCGCCTACAAAACTAAATTTTCTTTTGTTTTTTAGTTAAGACCTGAGCGTCTTCTCCTATGGCTACGAGATCGTCTCGTGAAATTTCGAGCGTTGGCAACCATCTCGCCCTCGGGTCTGAGGCCAAGCGTATTTTGAAAGTATTGAATCGGCTTAAAACACAAAACATCAGATGACAAGGAAAAGACGGCGCTCCACAACGTGTGTGAACAGGTGTCGAGGAAGAGGTAACCTCTTGTGGATTTTGAACCGTTCTCCTCTTGATTCGAGCTCGGATTTCCGGCCTTCCTAGAGGTATCCAGCCACTACCGGTGTCACATTTTGATCCCTTAATAAGAAATAATTGACACTGCAGAAGGCGGAAGAATTTTTGAAGGATCAGTGCTGTAGAGAAGGATACGATAGTAGCAAGCAGATTCGCGTTTTCTTCTGTGACGAAGCAGAAATTGAATACGGGTAGGTGAGAGCGAGAAGCAGCGGTCGAGGAAAAGAGATTGAAAAGAAAGAAAAAGGAAAAGTTGCTTTGTTACAAAAATGAAGCTTTTATATAATTTTTTTTAATCTCGTGTAGCAATTTCCATCGCCAGTAATTGATCATTCGAAGATGGGTTCTTTCCATTTTTTGGCTATTGTTAAAAGCTTGCGATAACAACAGCTGTCTATAATGTTTAATTAAATCAATTCGGATAACAAAAAAAAAAAAAAAAAGAGCATAAAAATTATTTTTAGCTGAAAGAAACGATACAGTTAATTGTAAGCAGCTAACAATTACTTTTTATTGTTTAGGTGATGTTAATAGAAGCAAACAATAATATTGATACTTTTTTCTCTAGGAATAAAAAAACAACGTTTTTATCCCTCTAATTTTACAGTGTTATTTGCAATCCTTAAGCTTGTCACACGGATAATTTAATCTCAGTTTAGTTTAAATTAATATCATAATAGTTTAAGTCTAGCTTTAAATATAGACCATTGTTTAAATATATATATATTTATGTAAGAAACGCGCTTAAAATTAATCACAAAATCAAAAGAATATCATCCTGGAAAATGAGCCGAACCAATGCTCGTAATTCCTTACCTGACATCTTAGACAAATTATCCAATTTACAATCTTCACATGTGTTTAACTTTTTATGACTAGCTGCAATTATTGGTTTAATCGCTACTATTTATCAAAGTTTCAATATTAAGAATTTAATAGTGCAATGAAAACCCAAAATGTAAGGTGAATAAAACAGCATCTTCGCGGAGAAAAGAAAAAAAAAAATCAAAACCATGATTTATTATCGTAAACTATTGTTTTATTCGATATAAAGGAAACCTTTTGTTTGTTGATTGTTTTTTTTTTTTTTTTTTTTTTTTTTTTTTTTTATATATATATAATGGCTCGTCCTTAACCTCAAGCCTCTTTGCATTTAACTTAAGTTTCCATCGGGTTGAACAGAAATGATAAGGTGACGCTCTAAATTCACTGTGGACGATGCGGGGTCCGGGCTCGAACCTGCCACAAAGATTTTTAGGGATGTCGGGTGGAGACTCTAGCCCCACAGATATCGGGTGGAGACTCTAGCCCCACGGATATCGGGTGGAGACTCTAGCCCCACGGATATCGGGTGGAGACTCTAACCCACGGATATCGGGTGGAGACTCTAGCCCCACGGATGTCGGGTGGAGACTAGCCACACGGATGTCGGGTGGAGACTAGCCCCACGGATGTCGGGTGGAGACTCTAACCCCACGGATATCGGGTGGAGACTCTAGCCCCACAGATATCGGGTGGAGACTCTAGCCCGACGGATGTCGAGTGGAGACTAGCCCCACGGATGTCGGGTGGAGACTCTAGCCCGACGGATGTCGGGTGGAGACTAGCCCCACAGATGTCGGATGGAGACTAGCCCCCCGAATGTCGGGTGGAGACTAGCCCCACGGATATCGGGTGGAGACTCTAGCCCGACGGATGTCTGGTGGAGACTAGCCCCACGGATGTCGGGTGGAGACTCTAGCCCCACGGATGTCGGGTGGAGACTAGCCCACGGTCACCGGTGCTACACCCATGAACGGTAACGACTTTCAAAACTGACCATATCTGACATGTCGTTTTTTATTACTGATTTTTGTAACCTCTCGGTGGTCTTTATGATGGATTATCCGTAAACTTTTGCAACCATCAAAACATAGAAACGAATTCAATCGACGGCACAGAGTTCACCGAATGAGTCATGTAAAGGCCATAGAAAAGTATAATAAAAAAAAAACAAAAAAAAACCCCACATAATTACAATCAACAGTAAACAAATCAATAGACAGCAAAATAAACAATAGCAATCAGTTGAAACTCTTCAAACTTCATGAGGGAGTTGGCATAATTCTTTTCCCTCTTAAAGAGAGGCGCTGTAGCATAGTTGGTGGCCAGATCTCATAATATTCAGCCAAATGGCAATCCTACCTAAACAACACAGACAGGTACTTTGGAAGTCATCATTTGAGGAATTCAGTAATAAAAATGTTATTCTTTTCCTTGTTAGAAATGTCGCACATGTTTTCTTAGTGATAAATTGGGCAACGGAAAAATTGAAAAATAAATTAGATCGATCGATCAATATTTGGAAATTTAAATGGATTTATAATTAGATAGATAGAGAAAAAGGTTTTTTCATGGATATAGATTGATTCTATATCAGTAAAATAGAATAAAAAGATAAATAGTGTTTAACTTCGAATATAGCCAAATGAACTGACACATTGAGTAACATATAAAAGCAATTGAAATTAATTTGAGAAGAGCATATACATCCAATTGAAACAGTAACATACTTAGCTTATTGACACAATAACATTCTCAGGGAATCATAACATTGCATGGAGGAGCCATTCACACAAAAACAGGCACTGCTAATAGAAAAAAAAATAAACATTCACTTCAAATTCACATATTATTACCACTGATAGCCAATACATGGTGTATGCAAACAATCATATACGCACAGTATATTGGCACAATATGGTACACAACATATAACAAAACAAATGACAGGAGGCTGAAATTGAGTGGAGTGACGAACACTTGATTTAGACAAGTAATTATAAGAAACAAAAATAATGAATATGTAAGGTGATCCTCTTAAGATACACATATCTTTGCTTTATGTTGTAGATAGTTTAGTTTTGTTCTTGTTCATTTGATACACAGAGGCCATTCACCCCTAGCACATCTCATTCGCCACAAGGAACCAAAGTTGTTGGAAGCGCGGGCAGCTTTGGAAAGTTGGAAACAAAAGCTGAGTCAAACATCAGGGCAATGGCCTGTGTCAGATGTCTCTGGTGACCTGATTATCAGAACATCTTCCTGTGCTGTACTTCCCGCTGTGGGAGACCTGTACACTCCCTCAAACACTAAACATGGTCTGGCTGTTGTATAATAGATTTGACAAGAACACAAATGTGTGCATTCCACCATTTCTCGCCTTTAGTTAATTGCTCTTTTTTTTCTTCTCCACTCATTGTTTTTCTGTTTTTCATTCACTCTTTATGCTATTCTTGCTCCTTTCTCTTATCTTTTTCTCTCCTTTTCAATAATATTGTTTCTTGCATTAGACTGCTTTCGCATACTTTCTGTCTGGCTGGCTGTCTGTCTCTCTTCTCTCTCAGTCAGGCTGTCTCTGTCAATCTGTCTTTCTCTCCGCCACTGTCTGTCTGCTGTCAGTTTGTCTTTCTCTGCCTCTGTCTGTGTCTCTGTCTATCTGTCTGTCTGTGTGTGTGTATGTCTCTCTCTCTCTCTCTCTCTTTATCTGTCTGTCTGTCTGTCTGTCTGTCTGTCTGTCTGTCTCTCTCTCTCTCTCTCTCTCTCTCTCTCTCTCTCTCTCTCTCTCTCTCTCTCTCTCTCTCTCTCTCTCTCTCTCTCTCTCTCTCTTTATCTATCCTCTATTTTTATAGCTATTCACCACTCCTTGTTTTGTTGTTTTTTTTTGTTCGTGCTGCATCTGTCTATTTTCTTTCAATCTATATTTCTATCGCTTTCTATCTCTCTCTCTTTATTACTTTCACTGTCTCTCGACTTTCTCCCACTCTCTCATTCTTGATCTCTCCATCTCATCATCTATACAGGCCATTTATTTCTTGAAAGCTGTGAAATGATTTTTCCACTTATCGAACAAATAACAAAGGTAGAAGGTTGTCTCGACCAGCAAGTAGAATATAATAGATACTTGCATAAAATTAGTAAAAAACCTGTTTATACTTCAAAGAGCTGCGCAGTTTTACAGGGATATATAAACAATACACGTATCTTAATCTGTATAAACAATCAACGTATCTTAATCTATAAAAGTCATGGTAGAATGATCTAGTCTAGCGTAAAAGACAAATCCTTGATCATCACCTGCAGTTAGAATCAGTCAGAGGGGTTTAAGTTCACCAACCGTTTTCCTAGATCAGATAACATTAATATCCGTAAAAAAGAAAATTTAATTTCGCATCACAAGAAGCACGACGCGCTATCGTTGAAAATGAAAAGACTGGATTTTGATTCGCATGGTAGCGAAACTTTTCACTTTTTTGTGATTTTTCTAGCTTGGTCGATTGAAGGAAATTTAAACTTTTATGGTCGGCTGCTGTTGGAGAACTGGACGTTATCCCAAATCTCATTTAAACCCAAGAACTTCTTTTATTGATGAAGTGCATTATAAAAGCACCTCTTGCTCTAAAGAGGTATAAAAAATATTGAGTAGATAAAAATAAGTACAGTCGCAGGCATAGTTCTCAAGTAGTATTTACCTGATCAGGGAGGCTCAAGCTAAAAGGGCAACCATGAAGAATATTATAATGGTTATGTTCCCCGAGGTGGTGGAGAAGAAGGTGTATGTGTGTGTATGTGTGTAAGGGTGTGTGGGGTCGTTAGTTAAGAGCATCGACCTGTGCGTGTCCCCAGTGACCTGGTATCATCTCACACAGGACTGCCGCAGGGAAACGGACCCTGCTCGAACCCATCACGATTTCCCAAAACTAATCAATGGTCAAGAGCTCAGATTATTTAAAGAAAATCTAAAACACTGACCTTTTCCTTTCAGTTTTGGTTTAAGCCAAGATGAAAGGGCAAATTAATCTTTACTTTTATTTTATTTTGTTTTTAAGTTATCATAAGGTTTTTTTTATTTTTTTATCTTTTACCTTTTTTATAAACCAATAGAGGTCAAGCTTCAAACAATTTTTTTGTCCTCATCGTATTTTCTAAAACAATTCTTCTTCTTCTTCTTCGTCTTCTTCTTTTTCTTCTTCTTCTTCTTCTTCTTCTTCTTCTTCTTCTTCTTCTTCTTCTTCTTCTTCTTCTTCTTCTTCTTCTTCTTCTTCTTCTTCTTCTTCTTCTTCTTCTTCTTCTTCTTCTTCTTCTTCTTCTTCTTCTTCTTCTTCTTCTTCTTCTTCTTCTTCTTCTTCTTCTTCTTCTTCTTCTTCTTCTTCTTCTTCTTCTTCTTCTTCTTCTTCTCCCTATCTTTCTTACTTTTTCTCTTTCATTGTTCATTTTCATTGCAGAGCATGTGAGTGTTCCCTCAAAAAGTGCGTAGAGAGAGCTATGGATTGGATAGAGATGAGTGCCGAGCAATGTGACCTCCAACGTCACATGTGATTCGAAACATCGACGAAAATAATGACGATGATGATGTTCATCTTCTTCTTCATAGTTCTCTGTGTTATAAATGCCTGATTTTGTATCATAAGGCTGGCAAAACATAACAAACAACATTTAGTTTAAAAATATTCATGATGGTTTGTTTTTGGTTGCGAATAGAAGGGGGTTGAGGGGGGGGGGGGGGTAGAGAGAGAGAGAGAGAGAGAGAGAGAGAGAGAGAGAGAGAGAGAGAGAGAGAGAGAGAGAGAAGAGATGTGTCTTTGCTCTGCACGTTTTTCTTTTGTTTGCTTATCAACATTTTTAGCGTCTGTCTTGCCTCGTTCTTGCACCAGAACGTCTGGTTTTGTGGTTATGTCTTGACTTGGTAGCTCTATCTTTACAGGATGTATGCGCAAAATTTTTTCACTTATAGATAAAAGGCTTCAGCACATCCTACGTAACTCTGAAACTAACACTTAAGCCATGAGATATAAATAATAACATGCTCTGTTCACTGCTCAATGACTTTCCTCTCTCGACACCCACAACTGCGTTTGCTACAAGCCCACGAGAGCTAGGGATCGCCTCTCTGTTAATAACAAAGTCATTCACTCTAACGTATCGTGTGCCTGGCTGCTATATTCTCAGTGCAGCTAAGCTTGTATGTATCTTTTAGGAAAGTTTGAATTTCCGGCTTACTAGAAAAATACACATCCAAATTTTAAAATTCTTTTAACCTATTGGTGATTGATAATATCCATGGTTATAAACTACAAAATGCGATTCTTCTTGGTTCTCGATCGTTGCAAGTGTCAAAGTTAGATCAGCTAGGGTATTTTGTGTTTTTATAAGCATAAATGCCGTGTTGGGAAGACAGATATATAGGTGGATAGAGATATCTGTAGAAGGGAAATAGTTAGACGCATAGTGAAATAGCAGCCAGGTCGATAAATTCATCGACAGAAGGGTATGTGGTTAATGATTGGATATATTAAGATTTAGCTCCTAAAATCACTCTACAGTTATGATTAGATGAATAGATTGATTGATAGAAGATGATCGTTGATAGATATAGAACTTCGAAGATAGCCAGATAGATTGGAGAGAGTCATTATCCATTCAAGCAAAAGGAACAAAAAGAAAAAAAACCTAGGGCAATTAAAAGTTATTTTCGCCATTTCTTTTTACTCCTCATTTAAACTGTTCTTTACAACTCAGAAGAAACGAATAAAAACACTGTGTGCCGGCAACATCGATAATTTTTTTTTTTTTTTTTTTTTTTTTTTTTTTTTTGTATATTTCAACAGTTGCAACGAGAAGTAGCCATTCTGTCGCCTCAAAATCAATCGAGATTACTATCAAAGTATTCCAAACCAACTATTGGGGCGACGTTAATGATAAAACATAAAGGCCTATAATCATACTGTCATAGACATTGCTGGGAGTGCAGCCTACGTCAGAGGCGCCAGTCGCCGAGGTCGTTCGGTACAAAAACCATCAGTATCGATGGCGCACATAGTTCCTGCAGCCACCGACCGTGGTTGTCTGATCGTTACGCATTAACACCTAGGACCAGGACCTAGTGTCTTCCTGTCAGTTTGACAGTCGGACAAGTATGCCCAAACACGGGTCTGCTCAGAGGTATTGGAGAGAAACTGGTTCAGGCCTGGTCAAGAGGATGAGACGGGGGAGGGGGGGGGAGAAAGGGGGTGGGGAGGGCACTAACCTGTCTAGTGTCACGTCCATGCATTGCTGTGATGAAAACATACATAACGATGTGACAATGCTGCTACAAAAATCGAACACCATTCAAAAAATGTCAATAATGCGATAGAGCTGATAGCGATGATGACCATTATGAACATAACAGCCTGTTATTATTATTATTATTATTATTATTATTATTATTATTATTATTATTATTATCATCATCATCATCATCATCATCATCATCATCATCATCATCATCATCATCATCATCATCATCATCCTTTTTATTATTATTATTATTATTATTATTATTATTATTATTATTATTATTATTATTATTATTATTATTATTATTATTATTACAATTATTATTATAATTATATTCCATCACTATTATGAAAATGAGGATAATCATGATGACGATGGTAAGGATCACAATTTTAGTCAAGATAATTTCACCTGAAAAACTTTCCGTACTTTGAGATTAAATCAGCTTCTGAAAAGTAAATTGAGTTCACCAAAATAATTTTATCTCTCTATATAAAGTTTTTCAATTTTGCGCTATGAAAGAAACAAAATCAGGCAGGGAAGAATCAAAAAAAAATATTTCTATTTGGTAGTTAAATAATGGACACTGAACATTTTAAACTCAGCCAATGTCATTCAAGGAATGAACAAACAGAGTTTTGTTATTCGAATTTTTCCCGTCGTCTAAGCGCGTGTTAAAGAGCGCTGCGTAGTAAAGACTGGAGTTTCCAGCAATACACAATGACCTTTCCACTCGCTCTGTTTTTGGTCTTGTCACGAGCCAGACACCAAAGTGGCTCTTTTAGCACTCAGCCTCTCTGAGACGTAAATAAACATCCAGGTCCTTGTCGAGCTACATTCATGTGCTGGTATCATCACTTTTGTTGTTTTGTAACCTGTTGGTGCAAAGAACATCATTGCGACCCGTCACTGCCGCTATTTCCGCAGCTTGGGTTAAATTAAGCACATGATTGCACGCTCACACCGGTAGGGGTCATGACCTCGTTAGGCAAATCCGTTGGTGAGAAATATGACATGTGATGATAATGATTGCAGCAGTGGTTGTTGAGATGATAGACCCAGCACAATATTGTGGTTGTGCTTTCCGCGAAGTGGTGCTCACTATGTAAGGGAGTCAGAGTTTGCTACTTACAAATCACGAGGATGACAAATTTTAACGAAAGTTTGTAAAGAAGCAGTAGCATGTAGCCTTTTCTTTTTATAGGATATGTTAAAAGACGTCCATTTAGAGGAATTACTTCCATTTATATGAATAAAACCTTACTTATTTCATTATCTTGTATCACAAGTTTTCCTTGCAGCATTTTAAGATGACTTCATTTGTAATTTCTACAGATTTAAAAATATGGTGAACTTTACATTTTTTAAGGAAATAACTTTGACTATGGAAGTACACAATCATAAGATATAATTATAGTCTTTACTCCTTTGGTAAATTAAGTTTTTTTCCGCCTGTGAGCAGATTCTTTTCAAATTACACACAAAAAATGTAGTGACTGAGAAGAATGACAATGTGCCTCTGAATATTATTTATTAATTAAATGTTGCGGGGTTGAAAAATCTCGAAAAGCTAAGGCTCAACAGCTGAATTATTCCTTTTTACTTTCCACGTATTTTCCCAAACACTTTGGGGCAAGTCCAGGCTATGATCTTGTCTCGTGATTCGCATTATATCCTGCTTCACTTATAGTAACTCTTTTGTAAAACAGGAGAATCAAATCTCAAAACTGATTCAAAGTCATGTCGTTCAAAACTCTTAAAAGTTTTCATTTTCTCTTTACAGGTCTCGAAGCTTGTTATATTAACTTGATTTTATTTCATGCTTTATAATAGCCCTTTTAGTAAAAAAAAAAAAAAAAAAAAAAAAAAAAAGAAAATCGTAGGCTTTTTTTTTTTTTTGGCATTTCGAACAAGCATTAATCTTAAGTGATGAATTCCCGTTTAACTTAAGTCAAGAAACCGCACAGTATGCACTAAATAAAGTCAATGCAAACCCTTAGAAAGGTCATACAGCACTTGGCTACTGTCGCTCCTCTCCCGCTCAACGCATTTCCCTGAAGTATAATTTTTAAAACTAATCCTCTTCCTGATCTAAATTTCACTTCTGAAAAACAATATCTCTGGTAAAAGGAAACGTGGTTTTTACTGACTAGTATCCTGAAAAATGAAAAAAAAAAAGTTACAGCTCTTTAAAAATTCTTCAAACTTTATGATGTTCGGTGCAACTGATGCTTCTGCAAAACTGGAAGATACAAATTTTGTCACCGTCTTGACATTTCTATAACTTTATAATTTGTCGCTGAGTGTTTTGTTCGTAAAACAGTTGTTCAATGTTTCAAAAGAAATTATTTAAACATTGTAAGATTACAAAAATCTTTTGTGTTATTGTGCTCGTCAAGTGTGTTTTCAAGAAAAAGAAAAAGTGGATGCACTGTATGTAGGTAGCTCTGTGAATGGGAACAGCAATGCCTTCATAAGATCATCAACTGCAACAGTAAACACAATGGCCTGACACATTATAGCACTATTGATATCGGCAATATTGCATGATATCGCATGAGTTATCATGTTGGTACTAATCTCGAACGCTCCTTCAGAAATATCAATAAAGAATTAGTGTGAATGGATCTGTAGAGCACATTCTTCAGTCGGTTATATCTTAGTTGTTCTCTTATCTCAACTTACTTAACTCACGTACGCCCATCAACAAGTGTGAGCAGCAGCCAGACATATGGCTTTGAGAATTCCAGGCAGGCCTTCCAGACATTCTTTCTTTATATAATTCAGCACGTCTTAAACTGTTTCCAGCAGGTCTATCGTTAAATGGAAAGATATAATAAAAGTCGTGTGTTGCATCAAATAAATAGAGGAAAATAAGTGGCGGAAATACTAATGGTATAAAATTACAGTTGCGTGTAGACTCTTTGGGTTTTCCTAGAGATATGGAAAGGAAAGAAGGGGAAATGTTTTAAGATAAACAAGAAAGCTACAGATTGATTTGGATCTTGATAGTTAGATAGACAGAAAGGAATGCATTCATGTAAAAAGATAGTTGTAGATAGATACATAGACAGATAGCTGTAGAGCTAGATGAATAAAACAATGCTACATACAAGCATTCATACATATATAGGGGAGATAGACAGAGAGAGATAAAGATACAGAGAGAGACAGAGACAGAGAAAGAGACAGTGAGATACAGAGACAGAGACAGAGGCAGATACAGAGAGATACAGAGAGAGACAGAGACACACACAGAGACAGAGACAGAGAGAGAGAGAGAGAGAGAGAGAGAGAGAGAGAGAGAGAGAGAGAGAGAGAGAGAGAGAGAGAGAGAGAGTTATATCATAGGAAGGCTCAACAAAATTGCCTAGAGTAACAAGAAGCACAATAACATAAATGAGCTTACAGCGTGTAGAGAAAAAGAGTTCCAAATATTTGGGTGGTATCGCACACTCTGGGAAAAGACCTTGGGATATTTTGCGATCATATCTCAACCCAAACTCCCCAATTTGTGACTCACAGAATAATCAGAACCACAAATCAAATTTTATGATTGTGCGCAAACAATCTAACACTGTTGATATAAGTGATTTGAACATCTAACAGTACTGCGGAAAGATATACTAGAATGTATACTTGGAAAGAGAGTAGATATTATAGGATATTTGTTATTAACTTTCTTGATCAAAATCAAGCTGACAAGATTATTTTTTAAATTTTGCATTGATAATCACCCTGAGTTACTTTAATCCCAACTCTTTAGAGACTTGGCAAAAATCAGTGTTATCAACAAGTATGCTAATCGCTCAAATGGCTTGCTCAAACTCAAACGTGAGAGACCAAAAAAAACCTAAAAAATTTAATTGATTATTTTTCCTCAAGTAAGACTCAGAGAGAACGTCTATCATCTAAAACTATCTAATGATATATACGATATCATAAAAAGCTACACAAATAATAATAAAACTCTCCGCATAATTGCGGATGAAATTTCCTAGTTACCTCAGGGCTTGACAGTTCACTACTTCCGTTGTCTGATAATGGGCTGGTTTGTCCGTGCTCACGCACATGCCCTCGGGGTGTGGGCAGCACCGAGTCCGGACCACTTCACACTGAGTTGACCCGGCTGCTCGTTAAAGTGCTCTGCTTATCCAGTGGATTTTGGCCACACGAGGAGAAGAGGACAGAAACAAAAAAGAGTCTCTGGGCTGACCATTTCTTTAATTGAACTACTCATCCTCTTGGAGGAGAAGAATGGGTTGAGAGGAAGGGAAGAAGTGCAAGGCAATGAAAGACAGCAGCTGCTGGGGAAAGAAACATGTGTTTACTGAAGAAGATGAAGAATTTTGTAACTTCTTTAAAGGCAAAAATCTTAACGAAACGGTTAACGTGTTAATACGTCAGTTCCTTTAAAAGATAATCTATGGCATTTCATTGACCAACAGCTACCAGGTCCTAGATTAAAGACATACAAAGAAGAAAAATAAAAACAAGTTAACAAAAACTTAACTGCGACATTCTCAGTGTTGCTTTGATTAAGCTTGGTTTTTTTTTTTTGTTTGTTTTTTTTTAAATTCGGCAACACTATGACGGAACTTTTATCAAACAATAAAAATTACATGAAAACAGAACTTCCTTCGCTGAAAGTTTAAGGGGAAAGCTTTTCACTCATGGGAGCGAGCTTCCTGCACATTTTGATTCTTTACAAAGAGACTTCGGGCTGTATTGTTAAGATTAAATAAATTTTTGACCATTGCAAGCTAATGCTTTTTTGGAATTTAATTGCGATGCATCGTAATGTACTTTTTAGTAATAACAGCTATAGGTTTATCTTTGTTGGGCTGTTTTAGAAAAAATTCTTTAAGAACTTTAATCTTATTCTGTATCAGTGTAAAATTAAAAAGGAACTAATAACTTACTTTGTAGATGGCAAGGTTCTTACTAGCTAGGCTGAAAGATATTTCTAATCTAAATTATGGTAAAAACTTTTTTAATGTTAATTTTAACCCTTAAGATTTTATACTCGCTCTAAGCTGTAACATTAAACTGTTATATGCCGATAAGAGAATATAAAACTTTTTTATCTTTTTTTTTGGATATTAAATCCAAGCGCTTCACCAACTGCATAGAAGGAATACAATAGACCCAGTATCAACAGAATTAGTAAAATAAGCATGAATAAACAAGTCTATTCCATCTCACTTCAAAATGAATAGGAAATAAAGTCATGATATCACTTACTCTTGATAGTGCTGTGATTCACTGGTTCTAGATTCTAAATCATTTATGGTTCATTGTCCGGATACTACAACAAAATTGTCTCAAGTGCAGTAGCAAACTTTTTCACCAAAGAAAGTCCAGTTCTAATTTGGCGTTAAGTGCTATTGAGTGAAAGTTTTGCAATGCATCGGAGGTGATAAAACCCACAGAATAACTAACTAATCTGTGATAAAACCCAGCTTTAATTTTTCTTAAAATGTCTAAAACCAGTTGTGACATCGTATTTTCTCTTCCTTCAATCGTCAATGTTGTGTATGATTCGGCTCTGTGAAATTTCTGAGAACGTTTATATCAATTTTAGAGGAAACACACTTTAAACGTCTACCATTTTATCACGTAGACTGCTTATATGAAACTACGCAATATTTATCAAACATCAGAGGTTATACCTCCGAGATAAGTTTTGTCAGAGCTGACAAAAGCTGAAATAAAATGATTTCTCTCTCTCTCTCTCTCTCTCTCTCTCTCTCTCTCTCTCTCTCTCTCTCTCTCTCTCTCTCTCTCTCTCTCTCTCTCTCTCTCTCTCTCTCTCTCTCTCTCTCTCTCTCTCTCTCTCTCTCTCTCTCTCTCTCTCTCTCTCTCTCTCTCTCTCTCTCTCTCTCTCTCTCTCTCTCTCTCTCTCGGTTTATTTTTCTTCCATTCATCATCAGCCATCCTGCCAGTTTATTTCTCTATCAGTATCACAACTTTTCTGCTTAATTGTCTCTCTTTCACTCCGTCTCTCCTTTCCCCCGCCCCCCCCCCCCCCCTTTTTTTTTTTTTCTCTCTCTCTCTCTCTTTTTCTCTATTTCTTTCCTTCTTGCCTATGGCAAAGCTTCCGCACAAGATCATCAAAAACTTAAGGCCAAATAATAACGTGCTTCATTCCCTAATCCGTCGAGAAAATGAAAACAATATTTCCCAGGAAATGGGATATCAGCCAATCTATCGAGAGAATAATGCACATTTTTCTCAACAACAGGGCGAAAAAGAGACGCGTAATTTTCAACTTTGCCATTGATAAAGCGGAACGGGATGATGCCATTTCCTCAAAGATGGAGACGAGAATGGAAAGAATGTTATTAACGTTGCAATTCTCCCCACTGCGCGGTTCCTGTGGCGGGATAAGCCATTAATTTTCTTACTAATAACATATGAGAAGATTCATAGGCTCGCATAATGAGGTCAGTAAAAGGGAATGGAAAGGCAGACAGAGATGACCCCAGGTCGAGGGATCTCTTTCAAATTATTTCTGTTTTAATTTCGTCTCATGTTCTAGCAGCAGACAGGATACATCAATAAATGTATGTGCTTGTGAGGATAACGAAGTGAGGCTCTTTGTAAATGTGTGCATCTGCAACTGTGAGAATAAAGGAGAATGAAAGGTGGGAGAGGGAAAGGGTGTGTGTGTGGGGGGGGGGGGGGGGAGAAGGGTTCAGGACCAATTTATAATTATGATGAACGTTAAAAGTTACAAGTTAATTTTCAACATAGACTTCACTCTAAGAATAAAACAGCGTCTGTGCAAAAAGAAAAAAAACGTATGCAAAGATTCGAGGCTGCAATTTTAAGTACGAAAGTAATTGTTAAACAGTATAAAGATTGCGCATAACTATAATAAAAAAAAAGTTCCGATATTTCTTAGAATAAAATATTGCTATCATCAGCTTGCAAAAATAGTGTGAAAAAAAGTAAAACAAAATAAAAGCAGATTTTTTTTTAGTAAAGTATTCCGAAATCTCCCTCTAGTTATATATATATATATATATATATATATATATATATATATATATATATATATATATATATATATATACTTTTAAACACTTCATTTCTCTTTGGATATTTTTTTCCTTCAGAAGCGCCAAAAATTTAAAAGAAAAAAAAAAATAAACGAAATAAATGGAGCTTACATCTAGCAAATATTATGTCTAAATAGCAACTACGTCTTTAGACCTACTCATGGGATAAGAAGCAGAGATTATAATGTGGTCTCACAACAAAAAGATAAACAAGCATGCTAAATGTCCCTGAAGTACGATAAACAGAAATTAATACCCATGATAGTGGAAAAATTGATTACACACGACACAGAATCGAAAATAGAAACGAGATTAGAAAGGCTATCACTCCAGATTTTCAGGCGAACAAATAAAGCAGTTGATTAGATGTAAAACATTTAAATCTGGCCGTTTGTAGCAGAAGATAGATGAAAGGGAAAAATCATTCAGAATTTATTACTTTCATCACCCATTTCCATCTCTCCCACTCTCTCTCTGTCCCTCTCGGTCTCTCTGTCTCTTTGTCTCTGTCTCTCTCTCTGTGTCTCTCTCTCTCTTTCTCTCTCTCTCTCTCTCTCTCTCTCTCTCTCTCTCTCTCTCCCTTTCTCTCTCTCTCTCTTTATGTATTTTATCTATCTATCTATCTATCTATCTATCTATCTATCTATCTATCTATCTATCTATCTATCTATCTCTCTAATCTATCTCTCACTCACTCTCTCTCCACATCCTTTTCTCTCTCTATCTCTATCTCTCTCTCTCTCTCTCTCTCTCTCTCTCTCTCTCTCTCTCTCTCTCTCTCCCTCTTTCTCGCGCTTTCTTGCTTCTCTCATGCGATCCTCTTATTCATCCTAGAAGAACCAGTCCCTTTTTTACCATTTTCTCTTTCAACCTTTCATCGATTCGTGAGACGAATAGATCCCTCTCTAGATCCCTTGTCACTCGGTTGATCCTAAGGGGCTTCTTCGCTAGCTGTAAAGGGAAAACTGGGTGAAATCCGGCGGTGTTGGTTTGAAGGGTCCCATAAAACGTTTAACAACTCAAAACTCGAAATCGATAAACAAGAGATGCTTAGGACGGATCAAGGCTCGTCGGCTTGGAAAGTTCCGAGCAATATTTCTACGATGGGAAGCCTATTTCTATCCCTGCTTCTCAAGAATTGTTGAGTGACCGATTTCGACAGTTCAAACCAATTCCAGACTTTTATAAAATTGCTTTTCAGCCTGAATTATCTCGAACTTATTGTTTAGGGTAGAGAAAACTGCAAAAAAAGAGAACTTTTTTTTTTACTTTTGTTTTGAAAGAAACGTGTGGTGTTCTTTCCTGAGATTTAATTTCTTAAACTCTATCCAAAACATGAGATAACATGATTTAGTAACATATAGAGTGTAAAGAGAGTATTATGTTCCATACTTTAGGAGTTGTCATGGAAATGCCACCTGGAATAATTAACGTCTTACGGCTTTGCTATTTTTAGCGACCGTTTTTATTTTTTTTTAACTTAAGGAGTGGATAATTCACAGCTTAAGCAGCATGATGTTTTTTTGTGACTGCTGCGAATGACCGAAAAACTCTTAAAATTTATTTTTTTTTAAATTTCGAGGCTAAACAATGAATTATCGATCAAGTTCTAATTTGAAGCCTATACTTTACTTTCAGTTTATTTTACTAAATTATTTCTTCTATGTTTCATTAGAATATTCATCTACATAAAAAGTTACAGAATTTCATGTTACGGAAACTTTCAAAAGCATCGAATCAAAAATAGTGGGGAAAAAATCTACCTGTCTTGAGGAATAAAAAATTCCATAGTATTATAATCTATCTCGCGGCTGCCTTGATGAGGTGAAAGATCCAACGAATTTTTTTTTCGATTTTTTTTTTCCATTCTGACTATCTTTATGCTACTCAGTCCACAATGGCGCAATAAGTTTCATCTTTCTTCGACTTTGGAAAGACTTTCAAGAAGATCTTAATATCATGAATAGGTCTTCAGCCATGCGTATGTTACACAACAAAAATAATTGGTTGTAAGCGTTCAAAGTTGTTCGTTAAAAAAAAAAACACTCAAAGAATTTTTATATATAAATATAAGCATTAATTCGCAGCTGCATTTATAAAAGATTGCAAGCAACAAGGATAGTATGATACAAAGCAATAAAACGTGACGCTCTCTGTATCTCTAGAAGTTTTGTCCGTGGACCATTCCTATTGAGAACAGTAAACTGATTTGCTAATATTCTGTCTATGGATTTTTATTTTTTTTTAAAGGGAAAGAAGAAAATTATTTAATATTTTTACATCAAACATCATGATAAGACTAGACAATTTTAGGCAGGTCAAAACCAATCTCAAAGCTCCTTTGAGCAGAAAATGATAGAAAAATCTCTGGATGTCTGAGTGGGTATGCTGCAGGCTAAGAAGATGATTCCCCAATTTATGTGGCCGCCTTTCCAATAAATAAGATGGAGCGGGATGGAAGTCAGCTGAAAGTATTAACACTGATAACACGGATCACATATGTCGAGTCTCTCGAGCTGAGTAAAACCCTCGTGTTGTTGGCTTCTGATTCGACACAAATAGAAAATCGTATCAATTTGAGATCGATTGTTTTTTGTTGCATGATAGAGCGTAATACTCGTTCGAAAGTAAATAAATTAGGAAATAGTTGCAAGCAAAGGATATTTTCTGAAGGTCCGTAGAAAATATATAAAAGCGTACCTAAACAATAATATCAATTAAACCCATCCAATAAACAAGCGTATAACTATTTGTTTTTTGGTGGGTTTTTTTTTTTTTTTGACAAAATTAACTGAGAGATCTTCAAACTAATCTTTTTAATGAGACCAAACTGATAAAATCACTGTGGTATTCATTTTGATCTCAAGGGAATGTGCCTCATTATTCTCATCCTCAATTTTTCAGTTAATATTTCGCCTCTAGCGTCATTTTTTTTCTGCACGATAACGGTTTGCACGTTTACTAATATTAAAGAGCTATTAAAATGCGTTGGCTTCAAACCAAGTGTTTAAAGTTTTTTTTTTTGTTTTTTTTTTCAATTTTCTGTATTGAAAGCTATCTTTAAATGATATGCCAGGCTGTGCTTTCAGGAAGTAGTTCGCACATTAATCTTTTTCTTTTGAAAAAATAAGAATCACATTTTTTCCTTTAATTTTCCAAAAACAATATTATGGTGAAAAATGATATTACCACTGCAATCTTTAGGGCAATTTACATCTTCATACCTAATTTGATCTGCCTAAATGTTCTTGAAATGCTCGGTTAGAAGGTCCTCATAGTTCTCCTTGCTCAATTTTATATAGATTATTATTATTATTATTATTATTATTATTATTATTATTATTATTATTATTATTATTATTATTATTATTATTATTATTATTGTTGTTGTTGTTGTTGTTGTTGTTGTTGTTAACCTTTTCTCATCATCTTCTTCCTCATCATCATCGACATCATCATCATTATCCGCATGATTATCATTATTATTATCATTATTATTTTCCGTATTGTTATTATTACTAAGAATAACCCCATTTTCATCATCATCATTAATAGTCCTATCATTATTATTATTATGATTATTAGTATTCTTATTATAGTATTAAAGCGTGAAGCCGTTTCAATGTCACCAATTTCTGTGTTTGAAGGATGAAGTTCAGAATAAAGTACAGAGCATTCACAGGTTTGCAGCCTCATAGATTCGCAAAACTGATCTCAACACACCAGCTCTTTCAGTGTTGGGATATGTAGACTCTCCCTGAGCGTATTGAAAAGAAAAAGTTGAAGGCGCTCAAGCGGATTAGATTGCCCTGATAATTTGATGGTAGATTTGGTAAGAAAAATTAGAATGTCAGTATTTCTATTAAACTTCTATCAGACTTCTATTAAACAGAAGTACTTAGATCCATATTGCTATTTTCAGGAGCCAAACAAAAAGTTTTCCCCCACCGCATCCCTCTCGTTAAAAGTTTTAAATACGGGAAAATTTAACTTTTCGAATTCTATTTAAAGCTTCTTTTGAAACGCTCATTATTAGGCTATAAATTTCTGCAAATAGGAGCAAGGATGTAAGGGAATACGTGTAATGTGTACAAATATGATAATTAACGTTTAAAACGATCTGAAAATAGTAAGGAGATTTACAAAATTACCTGACTATAATTGTCATTCCTTCCAACAAAACGCATTCAGAAGATTTTTGAAGTATCATTATTTTATTGCTCAATATTTTCCCCTCATTTGTATATGGATACTTTCTTTGACTTTATTTTGCGCATTTCAGAGCATTATTAGCGTCAACGCTTTTCTAGGTATACATTTTTCTGTGTATGATCTCTATTTGCTGGCGAAGCAGAGCTCAGGATATCTTTTTGTCAAATCGCATTCCTTATTGACATGAGAATTAAGATTTATTTGAAGAATTGATTTCATATTTTATTTAACTCCCAAACAATCGCCAACTTGTTTTTTGTCCTTTTGTCTTTTTTTTTTTTTTTTTTTTTTCCAAACAACTCCTTTACCTCGATCGAACAGGGATTTTATTCTTAATGTTGGTGTAGGATTAATAATGGAAGACGTATGATATATACTAATACATTCAGACAACAGAAAAATAATAGTCTATAAAGTGTGAGATTCCATGGCTGTTTACAATGACACGGAAAATAAGTTACCAAAGTACTAAGTGTAATGGATTACAATCCTCTAAGAAAATCGAAAAAAGTAGCAAAGTATTTGACAGGAAAAAAAATTAAAAATGAAAAGATTATAAACTTTTTATAAGCAATACAGAAAAAAAGTGAAAGCCCAAAAGGTAATTGGGTGATTATCAGCAGTATTTCTATTAACAAATTAGTTACATTTCTAGAAATTGGTTCATCATTCGTTTACAATCGTTCAAATTGTTGAAAGTTATCGATTCAATTCAACAAACCTCTATAATCTTATGCATTTGATGAGTTACAGTACATTTAGAGTAATTTTTTATCTTTTTTTTTTTCACTTTTCTAATAAAAATGAATGTTTTGAAATTTATTGGTAATTGTCAGTAATAATTTGATAATGTTAAATTAATAACAAAATGTAATGATGTAACGAAATTGCATTCCTTTAAATTTTATTTATTTATGTATTTTTTTTTTTTTTTGCGCTCATTGCTTTTTTAAAACTTTATTTTCGATATATTTAAATATTGAATAGCAATAGCATTTGGGGATGGAATCAGCAAATTTGTAAAGTTTCTGTCGTTGCAAATCTTCCGACTAAAAATATACATAATGTGGATTGCGCGATTTAAGTTACAAATGAAGCATTAAGGCACTTTATTATATTCTTCCGGCTGTCTGCCTACATTTACTTATAACATAACAGTTTTTGTGGCGTGAGTATCAGCATTGGAAATGTTCCCCAAAAAAATTAAATGGCAACTAGTGGTATTTTAATTTGTAAATAGTCCTGATGAGATTTCGCATTAAAACTGCGGTCTTTTTTTGTGCTTTTTGACGGTAGTTGTTCACGTAATAAACCTTTTATTCAATTTCTCTAAGGATAATTGCCAACCCAATTTTGAAGAGCTATTAAGAACCACGAGTAATTGGAATTGATTTCATACAGATGGGACAAAACGACAAGAGAGAGCTACAGGGGACATGGAATTTAACTTTTTTCTGTTCTTCTCTGACATTTTCTCGTTGCAATCCGAACATTAATCCGTGAACAGATTCTTGAGAATGTGAAATAAACGATACTTTCAGCATAGCAAAGAAAAGTTAGCGTGCCTGTAGAGTATTGAGCAATCAATTTGTTAAAACCTGGGGTTACAGGGAAATAAATCTTGGCTGGAAAAAAGATCGATTTTTACAGATGCGTAAAGAGGGCTCATCGATTTCGTGCCACAAATTGTCATGTGATTTTCAAAACGTGTCCGATAAGTATGAGTTTACAGGATCGATCACTCGGGAGCTGGGGAGAAGACAGTGATAGAAATACTGTGCCGTCTAGATCTGAATAAAAACTGCACATTTGAAAAGTTTTCTGCTATAAAACGCTTTATTTGCTAGTGTCAGAACTTGGAAAATGTGAACTTTTCCATTCTTTACCTATTTTGGTTAATTTAAAATGTGTCCGCCAACTCAATGTACGAGGAACATGTTTTTCAGCATACCGCGTAATCGTAAAATCGAAAGCTTGAATAAGGCATAGGTCATGTTTTATGTTGTAGGTCTTTGTTGTATCAGCCTTTTGTTTCCGTCCATCGAATTGAGAAACAATCGATCGGTATCGTATTCGAAAGAATGTATTGCATTCCTATGTTTTATTTTTTAGGGTGACGTTTCCTTGGGTCTTTATTTGTGAAGGATACTATCTAACCGTCACTAGTTCGAATTAAACCCATTTTACTTCAGAGCATTTCAAACTAACATGAGCATCAGCATTTTAAGATAAACAAATATGTTCTCTTTCTGAAGGATTATTCTCTATAATTTCTTGGTACAGAAAGCTTCTAATATTGTGATGGTAGAGCATGTCTACAAGCTCCCTGTTGTTTTGATTGCTTAGAGAGGTGCCAGAGAAGCTTACATTGCCTGGACAGAAAAAGCAGTAAACTTGAACTATTCTTACATAAAGACAAGTGGGGAAATCCTTGACTCCGACAGTAAGAGGTCTGATCTGTTTGATGGTTCCTATATGCACGGTTGTCTTGATAAGATCTTAAGTAAGAAAATTAATGAGATGGATTGCCGGATGTGCTATTAAAAACAATTCTTAAAATATGAGAACAAGACAGGTAAAGATTTATTTGAAAACTTCAAGCGCTGACTTTCTCTTATACCACATGATGTCGAATGAAAGCAAGATTGTTGGAGATCATTACATCACGCTTTTCTTCTGTTGTTTCAGAACAATCTTGTTTGGAACTTTTAGCCGTCACAATGTAGTTACAAATGATCTGACGATTCAATCATAACCTATAGATATCATAGTTTACTCAGCACTAACAACCGAACGGACTATAAAATGATGTACAGATTTAACTCTCCAACAACTTCATAGCAAAGGAGTATTTTGTACATCCATGCATATTGATTTTTATACTGTTTGTGAAAGTCATATAGCATTGTGCTACTTTCATTTCCCCATTTGTTGAAAGTTTAAAAGATCAATGTGTTTTAATCATTTCATTTAGTGAAAATTTTTTTTGTTATAAACAAAGGCCACATAAAACTTTTAGTTTTAAGCATTCATGTACCGAGACAGCCTCAGGTGTAACAAAATTTATATAAGGAAGAGAAAAGTAATCCATTTCATTCAGCCGCTCTATTGACTTCTGAGTAAGCTAAAGTGCGAATTTATCAATAACGTTTTTTCCTTCCCTCAATACTTGATAGTTAAGTCTTTGAAGAGTACACTTCTTGCTACAGTTCAAAGGTTGACAAAAGTGCAGACTGCAGAGGAATGTTTTATCTTAGTTTGAAAATTGATCACTATGTATAGCTGTCAGCTTTGTACTTTCTGATACCCTGATCTTTTTTTCCGCCGTTTTTTATTAATGATTTTTTTCTCTTTATGGTTTCTATTAGAATTAAACTTTTGTAAATAATAAAAAAGATACCTCTAAAGATTAAAATGAAAACTACATGAAAGTTAACTATGCAAGTCTTCTAGGAAAACGTACGGCATTTAAGCTCTATATCAAGTTACAGTCAGTAAAGCAAGTGGGAAAAGAGACTCTAAGAGGAAATGAATACTAAAATACTTAGCTCTTACCTCTCGGGCTGTCAGTTTGTAGACCCGAGCCAATCTAGGAAATGAGTAAGTCGATGACGAGCACTTGACTGAATGGAGAAAGCAAGTCCATGGTGGAGCCCCAAATATTGGTGAGCACCTAAAATTAATGGCACTTTCAGGTTTTTTTTGCACTGGTTTTCGAGCAGTCTACTGTATTAAAATACCGTCACTTTGGCGTGTTGGGAAAGTTTCAGCGCAATCTTGAATTGCTTTGAAATGAAATCCTAAACAAAAATATTCTTTTATTTTAAAAAAAGTTTTAGACCAAAAACAAAATAATTGGTAAGGTCTCATATTCCACATAGTTTTTAACTTCTAAGTTATATAAATAGATTGTTTGGGTTTTAATGTAATCATATCACTTTACGGACTTTACCTGAACTGGTTCTACAATGTCAAAAAATGCTTTGCTAATTATATGCTTACTGTTCACGAGAAAAATGGGCTTTATGGTATTTGCTAATATTGAGAATCAAATCAAAATAAATTCACTGCATTTCAGTATTTAGATGCGTGATACATACAGCATAGATAGAAATTGTGCTGTAGGAATCTTTCAGAGTCTTCCAGAGAGAGAGAGAGAGAGAGAGAGAGACAGACAGACAGACAGACAGACAGACAGACAGAGATAAACAGACAGACAGACAGACAGACAGACAGAGATAAACAGACAGACAGACAGACAGAGACAGAGACAGAGAGAGGTTGATGAAAAACAGAAATATATCTCGACCTTTCAACAACTCTATTGAACATGTTTTATTGCCTAGATAATGGTTTTGGTAAGGATAATAAGAATAAGAATGCGAGGGATCACATCATGATTATGATTATATATACTTTGAAACAAGAATAATAATAATGACGATGATAATGATAATAATAATAATAATAATAATAATAATAATAATAATAATAATAATAATAATAATAATAATAATAATAATAATAATAATAATAATAATAATGATGATGATGATGATGATGATGATAATAATAATAATAATAATAATAATAATAATAATAATAATAATAATAATAATAATAATAATAATAATAATAATAATAATAATGATAATAATAATAATAATAATAATAATAATAATAATAATAATAATAATAATAATAATAATAATAATAATAATAATAATAATAATAATAATAATAATAATAATAATTTATTATAATCATAATACATCAATAATCTTTGGGCGACAGGATTAATATTTTGCAAAAATGAATAAAAACGACAGTTATAAATAAATGCGTAGGAACGCATCTATCGGAGGCCACGATTAAAGCATTTAAAAAGCTAATTTAGCTTATGGAAAATGAGTTTTTCATTTTTTTTTTCCTTTTATGAATAATGTCTCTATTATGCTTAACGAACCAAACTATATTGTCTTAAAGTCTGTTTTTAAGACCACGAATCAGTAAGAGAGAATTATATGTTGAGTTTGAAGGTGAATCCATGTAGGATCAGACAAAATAACAGTTTTGACCTTTACTGTTCTAAAAAAAATAGCCAGTATGCTTCCACATAACATGCAATTTGTTTTGTTTTGCTTTTTCTTCCGTTGCGTTGTTGTCATTGTTATTGTTTATTTTTTATTTAACGTTCTTATTTTTTTTTTTTTTTTTTTTGGGGGGGGGGGTGGTGGTGGAAGAATTATTTTTTCACTAGAAAAAATTTTTCTTCCTTACTTACATTATTGAAATCAAATTTCGGAGATATCACTTGGTACTCAAGACAGTTTCAACCTAAGTTATGACTCGTAAAGATTACACATTCTTTCTACAAAATCGTGATTCATCCTTCATAACCGCATAATTCATGCTGCACTATGAAAAGCAAGTTCAATGTAAATAGGATTCATCGTGTTCATGTATTGCACAGCTCTACTTTGATACTGTCCATCATCCTGTTTTGACTGTATGTCAGTATGAAAAATCAGATCAGAACTAAGTAGGAAACAGCTGAAACGAGGCTGTTGTAACAACATGGGATAATACTAGGCGATCTGAAGATTGGGTCTATTTTATATGGAAAAATTATTTTGATATTTCAGTCAAAGGACATTAAGTAGGATAATCAAATTGATTCCTGAATTAATTTGCCATAAATCATTAAATTACATGAGTCTACGTTTCATGTTTAGTTTTATAAGGAGAAATATTTTGGAAGTCTGTCCCCAAAGTTTTCTTTTTTCAGACTAAGACCTTGCCGAGGGCAAACCAAGGACAGTTCTACAGTCCAAGAAAGGAAGCGATTTTTACAGGTGCCTATGCTCCTCTGGGTGCAGAATATTTTAGTTATCTTTGCCTTGAAAAGCAGGTTTGAAGAGCAAAGGCCACTAAGTCGTATGCCTCTATTTTTTTTTACCAATTCTTCCTACCTAATAAAAAAATATTGCACCTTTCTGGACATTGAAAATAATTCTTTCCCACAGATTTCTTTTTTTTTTTTTTTCATTTTTTCATTAGGCACAATACCTTTAGCTATGAATATATTGGTGACGAGAAAATTCATTTGTAATATTAAAAAAACAACACACTTTAATACTTATCTTTAGTAACTATTTAAATCTCACAATTATTGACTTTAGAAGGCAATTGCAGGACTAAGCATCCACAATTCTCAGAAAGAATGATTCTAGGTAATTATAATAAAACAACTCGCGAGGCATTTTTTACTCTATGATACACTTCTCAAGTAGACATCATTCCTTCACAAATAGAAAAGAAATGGGCACATTGTTTTTTAAATCTGCAGATATATATAGGACATAAAACTAAGAGTTGTAGAGGAAATAGTCGTGTAAGAATAGATAATTATAACTTTAATCAGGCGTCTTTTATTTTGGATCAATAATGTTCCTCTTGCCTGATGTCGCTCGATGAAAGCAGTGACGTGGTATCACTGATTGAACTTCGTAACATTTGACAGGTACAGGAAATGAAATAACGTGTTTGCGAGCGACTGGCTTTTCCTAGGAAGTTGAAATATGCCGCGGTCAAGGGTCAGAAACTCTCGCCCCTTCTTCCTACGACATCCAATATCGTTGTGTCAGTCGCAAAGCATGAGCACCATGTTCACAGGTCAGGCTTCTAAAATAATATTATAGTTAGGCAACATGTGCAGACACAACAAATTTATCCAAAGGCAGAATGATGCGCATTATCTGTACCTCCTCAAAATAGAGTGCTCTTCTAAGTGCTGACCTGATTAAAGCAAAGCCACAGTTCTCGGTGAGAGAATGATGGGGTACGTGTGTTTTAAAATCTATCAAGGTCAAGAGATCCACTCAGTCACTTTACCCTCATAAACAATGTCATTAAAACATTGAGCGAAGTCAAGGTCTACGCAAGCAATCAGCATAGCCCTTATGAGATTGATCTTAGGGATTTTAAATGTAACACATCCTAGATAAAAATATGATGTTAAAAGAAGAAGATGAAACCGACAGTGATAATGAGGATGAAGAAGAAGAAGAAAGTGAAGGAAGAAGAGAATGTGGAATATAGAAAGTGGATTGAACCAAAGGAAACTTCCAGTATGAATTCTTTTGGGAGCGCGAGTAATGGTGAAAAGATAAAAGATTGTTAAAATATCATGATTCTGGTATTGAAACATTAAGCTTGCATTTATCGTTTGCTCTTGATAGGTCTTTGCATTGTGCTATTGAAATGAAGAGTGTTACGTGGACAAATAATAAAAATGGCACGTATATTATGAATATTGTATGGCGCACCCTCTGCTTTTATGATATTATGAGAGACAATAAGAGTTAAGTTGCGCAGAAAAAAAGATCAAAGCTCTATGATTATGCTCTTAACCTTTTCTTTGTTTGAACTGAAAATTATTATAATGCATACCAAGATTGCTACCAGTGACATTTTCCGCAGTATATCTAGTATGATCTATAAAACGAATCTCATATACTTAATAAGTGGGAAAAGAAGCTGCTTTTGCTGCAATTAGGTACTAGCATTCTCCAGAAGTATGATGGACTGATGGAGATGAAAAGTGAATATTCGTTTCTCTACGGCATTCTTAAGTTAGTTTTGGTAACGTCTTGTTCGACCTACGAGTAAGTGCTTCAGCAGTATAAAAGCTACATCTTGCCGCCTGCTTGCCATACTGAAGATGAAATCCATAAAATAATAACATTGTAAACGGGTAATCTCAAACATTCGTTTAGAAAATAATCAAGTAAGATTTAGGAAAAGAGAAGTTCTGGCGATAATGTATCTAACTTGCGAGAGGGCTAATTTCGTTTTTTGGTTTTTTTTTTTTTTTATAAATTAAAAGTAACTGGATGTTTTGTGCTTCTGCTTAACAAAAATGACACGGTAGCAGTTTCTATCTGAATATCTTCAAGGAATGCAAAATACAACTTTGGCAAAACTTGAGACAAAAATTAGGCATAATATCACAATTGTAAGTATTTTATAAATGCACGGTAAAATAATCAAGGTCAATTCAAGCAAAGTAAAGACGATAGAAAAAAAAGCAGTTGCAAATTAAGAACTGTTATTTTAACTCGTATATATATATATATATATATATATATATATATATATATATATATATATATATATATATATATATATATATATATATATATATATACATATATGCAAAGTTATAAAAGACTGTTTGCTGATTAGCACTTCCGTTTCATCGTAATTAAAACAACTTAGTACCTTTTTTCATACCTTACAGTCTTTTTACAATGTCAGTCATCATACATCTACTATCTGGTGCCTGAGATATTTTTTTAAGTTAATAATTGTGAACATTCACAAAATCCATTGCCTTTGCCCCGGAGCGTCAAGTCTGTGGACCACCATGTAAGTGTCAGGGATACTATGGAGATTTGTGAATCAGTTTCGGATATGAGACTGAAACATTCTTGGACCGAATCCAGGCGCAGACATACTGCAGCTTTAATTTTTCCCATCAATTCCAGCGAGGCAGCATCTTTTTTGACGTGTAAACACTAATAATATTTTAGAAATCAGCTGGGAGAATTCGAACGTGCTAGAAATTTGAAGGGTTTTTTTTATTATTGGTTCGTGCATTAGGGTTTTTATGCTTTCTCCTAAATTATGTTCTAAAATAACAATTAAAAAAGATGTTAATGCATATCTGTTTTCAGTGAACATGATGGAATCAGTTATGAGCCATTTAACAAAGAAAAAGAAGATTAAAAATGCATCTTAGGGAATGTCATAAATCCCTCGCCATGATTCTGTATCCCATTACATTAAAGCTTTAAAGGCGCTATTACGGTTAAATACGATTTCCTTGAAAAGTAGAACTGAGTGTTAAAAATAATTTTCAAAATACGAACTCATGTTGGTTTCATATTGCAAAAATCCACTTGTCATGACGTTTTTCTCAGATTCTACCTCACGTTCTGGATTTATGAGTCGCTAGATAAGCTGGTGCAAGATCAAGTGATTCTAAGGCGATTTTCTGGTTAATAAAATCTTGAAGTTGGCACTCTATCAGAGAGGATATTTTCTTACATCTCTTATTTTTTTTTTTTCATCCGCAAGCATGTTCCAATAACATCTGAACGAGGGTTGAAGAATCACTGCTTGAACTGGAGGGGCAACTTTTCCATCATAACATAATTATTAAATACTAACTTATCTAACTTTCACTTTATCATGATAATAAATGCTACAAATTATCAACAGATTATCGTTTCTTTAAGAGTTTTGATACAGCGCTAATATCTTTACTTATGTTTATCGGTTGACTATCGCTATGTTCTGAAGCTGAGTAATCCTGAAAATTCATGTAAAACTATTTTAACTTCTGTCAACATTAAGAGGGCAGAGTTATGATTTGGAAATGTTTGGGGTGACAAAAGTGCTTGGCTCCCTCTGGAATCAATAATCGATAAGGCAAACTAATTCCGTGGCATGTGCTGCAGTTCTGGTAAAGATAAAGGCTTAACCTATGAGCAAATGATAATAATAATAATAATAATAATAATAATAATAATAATAATAATAATAATAATAATAATAATAATAATAATAATAATAATAATAATAATAATAATAATAATAATATATCCTCATCCTCTCTCAGATGTCGAATGGTTCCTCCGGGTGAGTAAGAATGTCGTTTTAGGTGGATGTTGTCAAAGCAAGAGAAAAAAAATATGTGAGTAGGTTGTAGCTTATCGCTTATTTTTTTTTTTGCTGTTTTGTTTTTATTTGTTATAAATAATATACTGCAATTAAGTAAACATGTATAACATAGAACTGCTATAAAAAATTTTATGCCATAAATACTCTTTATTTTATTTTTACTCCTGCATATCTATTGCATGGTTGTTTCATTACCACCTGCTTTTCTTGAGGTATGGTATGGATAAATTAAATGCTATTTTGCAGATGATAAAACCTGAATTACGTAATCTATCATGTTTCGCTTTCTGCAGTTTTATGCCTTAATGAATGAAATTCACAGACAGATTGAACAAAAATTCCTCCCCGCGACAGAAAATCTGATTAGGATTTGAGCAGCACAGATTTTTAGCGAAAGGAAAAGATAAGGAGGGCGAGAGCTGGTTTGGTTCTAATATATCAGCTAATGCCGTCTTTCTCCACCCATTAGTGGCCGGCCGGCAAGGCGAGCCGGTCTCCCCACTAACTTGTTTAACTTTCTCTGGACCGGCTCTCGCTCAGCTCCTCGACGCGACAGAAATGTATGTTTATAGAAGTCCAGCCGCGATTGATGGGCCCTGCATAATTACATTTTGGCCGAGATAAGAAGAGAACAGCTACGTTTATGAGAACAAGGAGGAGGGGGGAAGGAGGCAAGGAGAGACTGTGAAGAGACCAGTTAGACTCAGGCGACCAGGGGAAGTTGAAATCATGGTTCTATGATGATGCCGTCTCGACTCCCAGATTTACGGCCTACTGGCTCGGGATGTCCGGCAATTCATCATGCCCTCGCCTGGTCCGACCTTCCTGTCGGTCTCCAGTAACTGGTACTGACTGCGAAAAATAGGACGTGGAGGGGAGGGAGCGGGGCCTGAGGAAGTAAAATGGAGTTTCTGGTCCTGCTCGTTGTCTTGGGAAAGGTCCTATTGATCACCGCCCGCTGATGCACCTTGAGCAGTAATTTCTGGTGTCTGACATTGACCATGTTCGGTTGTGAGAGGAATGGTCAGAGGGACCATGTTTTGGCGTTATCGCTGGACTCGGCAGCTGCCTTTCGGAGAGAAGTCATCAGGACTGGACAGGATTTGAGCGCCATTAACGTGCCATGAAGCTGGCTGGCAAGATTTACTGTTCAGGCCGGCTTGTCTATTGAGGCAATTAGTTTTCTCAGGTTTTCGCGACTGAGCATTATTGTAAATCAAACTCTGAAATGGCACGCAAAACAAGAAAGAGCCTGTCCATGTCCCTAAAATAATAATCAGCAGCCAAGGGCGGAAATTTATTTTTCAGCAGTATTTGAAGATGTCATGTACGTAACGCAGAAACCGTACAGCCAATATTTTTTGTGGCGGAGTATACCTACACCACTCATCAATGACCTTTCCATATTCCTTTATTTTAAAAGCTCAAACAAAAAGCCTATACCTGAAATAAAATAATCATCGGAATCTACCATACGCCTAGAAAAGCTGAGTTAAAGATAATATATATATTTTTTACAAGTGATCAGATTGTTGGCAGCCACAGAGCCCGTCACAGTACTCTGCTCAGAGTTGCTTTATCGATTCAGTATGTATAGGAGGTTGACAGTTTCATCCATGAAACTGTTTTCTCAGTCGGAGGGAACCAACTGGAGCCGAGGCAGTAATAACACGAGGATCACGCGAAGGCTTAAGAGATAATTTTTTTCTGCCATTTTTACTTTATCCACGTTATAGCACTTCCTTCACGCTCTGCAATTTTTACTTTTGGCCCTGTGCATGTGGTTTGTCTCCTCTTCTTTGTCATGTTTTAAAAGTTAAAAAAGCCCTTTGTAGCGGACAGGTCATTCCATACCTATCAAGTACGGTTCCAGAATGATAAGTTATACTTACTTCTGGTTTAGTTAAAACTAAATGGCAAACAGAAGCAAGAAATCAGTTTTTTACCATTTTGATTTCATTGTTAATGCACTGCAGAGTTAAACAGACTCCAGTATAGAAAAGAAGACAAAATCGTTGTTATACTGTTATATTTATACGAAAAATATCTTAACCGAAATCTCAGTTTTTCAATTATAGCTTTTCTTTGTAAGACATATTATTTAAGTTGCTCTTTTCGGTATCGCATATAAATCTTGTTCATAAAACAAAACAAACCAAAAAACCAAAAAAGCATAATGTCACTATTATTTCTTTTTTATCATAACATTTGAATCTTTTGGTCAAAAGTTATTTTGCTTTTCGAAGACCGAATAGTGTCATTAACAAATAAAATAGAACAAATGGTGATTACATTGATGGGACTTCCTCTACATTTTTTCCAGGGATGTCATAGACACGAAAATTGTTCATTAATTTTTACTGCAAATTACCAAACGACGGTATTTCTTGGAATGGTAATAGGGAGAGATTAAATTAGAAGGATGAACTTATGTCGTCTTACTTTTTAGTGTTTACAGTTGTGTATATAATAGAATTAAAAAAAAATACTTTATACGTTTGAGTTTTGGTGTAGTGCGTTAAGTCATGTAGTCTACTTCATTACACTGTAAAATATACCATTGCAAATTGTCCTTATATATTCATTTGAATTATAAGCCAGCCCCTACTATATAAGGATTTTTATATGAATCCAATTCTCTTTATTCTTCTTTCTATTAGAATTGTATGTGTACTGAGACGTCACACTCTTTGAATAAAGTACTCAGAAAAACATAGGGGAAGAAACAGTAGTCAAAAGTACCGATATGTCAGACAAGTGGTGAATGTAGTCTTTGATTCTTAAATAATAGATTACCATGAGTCTGTGCAATGGCTGCACCGTCCTTGCGTGTAGTACAAATATTCAGATTCTGGGTGATTATACCACGGGCGATGCAGATGTGAGGAACTAGGAAGGACACTCTTGTAAACAACAAGGGGGCGATGAGCGACATAAATAGTACATGGTGTGTAATAAAACTGCTACAAAACAGCCGCTTCTGAGACCAGTGCAGCGTTTTATGCACACGAGACACGGCAATTTGCTCTGAATTGTCGGGCAGTTATTATCTCCTGCCATCCTCAAATAGCAATTTTGCCTCTAGCCGTGGAGGGTAAAATAACTGAAGACGTGGCTGCTTGAATCTGCTGTAAGATGTTGTTAGATGATCGTGTGATACGTGCTGCTCGCTCACGTTCTTCTTCCGTTTTATGCCCCTGTGCAGCACCAGCTACCTTTCATCTTTTCCCTGATTATTTATCTTTGTCCTTTGTGGCCTATTACTTATATTTATTTAGTGTAATGTTTAATGCTATGCTCGTTGCCCTCTTTCTCTTTGCCGCGCACTTAGACTTGTGATTTTTATTCTTCCTTAATCAAATTGAAGATCAGAAAATGCATGAAATAATAGGACTATCGTCCAGTCTGTTAATCGACATGATTTTTTTAGGTGGTTATATTTTGCTGTAACCAGTATTTCCGTTGCAATAGGGTCATATTTTTTTTTTAATCCTTGAGTTGAATCGCAAATTTCAAGGTTCTTTTTTCAGGTCGATTCTCCTTTTCATTTTTTATCCATTTAAACACATCACCTTGTGAGACTACGCCTATCTACCTTGATCTATCCCACATATCCTCTACCTCAGTATCATCTTTCTCATTATCATCATCATCATCATCAGCAGCAGCAGCAGCAGCATTAGTAATGTTATAATATTTTTTGGAATTATTATTATTATTATCATCATTATTACTATTATTATT
>JAWDGP010000228.1:390000-407500 GCA_033675545.1 Elysia crispata | reverse complement strand
CCAACCTCCGTCTAGATGTCTCTCTTTATCTCGTTATTCTTCCTGATCAAATTGAATGCAGAAAATTTTTTGTATTGCTCTATGTGCAGATCAAGAAACAGAATGACCATTTTGGGGAAAGTCACGTGACAGCAGAACTGTTCACCTAAGACTACTGTTGTCTGTCCTGTTCGTCTCTTGCTCTAGTGGAAGGCTCTCGACCTTCCGCCAAGGTCAGAGGTTCAGTTCTTGTGTCTCGTGCAGCACTTAATTCTTGAGAAACCTCTTAACAAATAGTTCTATTTAATATTAAAATGCATTCAAGAATGCTAGACGATCTTGTCCAATTAGCTAAACTGGTGGACCTGTTTCACATTTTCTTTTGCCAGTTTTGAGACTTAAGTGGTTATCTTTGAGCTCTTACAAAAAGTTACTGTTATATAAAAAGATTTTTTATTCATATGTGTTGCTTAAAGGATTTTCTTCCAGAAGTTTTTGCGTCTTTCATACTAATTTTTGTAGGAAAAAATCAGTCTTCAGTCAGAAGAGGCATGATGAATTCATTAAAAGATTAAACATTGCGATGGAAGATAACGTCTCTGAAGTGAGACATATTTAATCATTTTAGGCCATACTGGACGCTAAATGTATTCACTTCAGGAAAAAAATATATCCTCAAGACACTGAGCTAGAGATGACATTGTATAATAATGAACAATATTTTTGTGTCCTCGTCTCAAATGGACTACTATTAAAATAGATTCATAGAGGGCCGAACAGACTAAAATGTGAAAAAAAGATAATAAGTTTATATTAAGTTTTAAAAAAAAATCAACAAATGAATTTAAAAAATAACACGTAATGAAGAGTCTCCTCTTAAGACGAGATAAATATAGAGGTGACACCATGTTTTTAAATTTGAGTATTAATTTTTTTTTTTTTTTACAAAGAATGTCTCGACTTGTAAACAAGATTCAAAACAAAAAAATTACGCTCCACAAGATATCAATCCTTTGAGAAAAAAAAAAACTTTCCTATAAACGCTTATTTATATTTCATAAACTTAATGATATGTTTTTAAACTTTTCTATCGCATGTAAGGAAATAATCATATTGCGAAATCATTCCTATTTTGATTTCAATCCCTGGAAAAGTTTATTGATTTTTATAGAATGACACGTTAGAACATTCTGTCTCCTGCTGTCCCTTTTACCGATAAGTTGTGCTAAGGAAAGGCTCTTTGGGTTGGGAATTTTTTTTTGTGCGCCAGAAATCAATAAATCCCCCAACCCCTTTTCCCCACTTGCCTTATCTCAATCGAACGCCAATCTCCATTACACCGTTTGCCAATCAAAGCCTCCTTTTTTTTTTCAAGCGACATTGTTGTTTCAACATTACAAACCCAACCCTTGAAAACTGGAAAAAAAAAATGGAGAGAGAGCAAAGGTTGCGTTTTTTATCCGCGAGTTTCTTTTGAAATGGAAGTAAACAACTACAGCTCTTGTGGTGTTTGCATGTTGACATTGGTTTTCATGGGGCTTTCCCGGTTCTTTGATATACTAGTGTATGAAGCCCTTAATCACTAGTTGTTCGAGTACTGCATCTATACCTTGTTGAGCTCCAAACACTTCCTTTAGCTGTGCGTGACCCTGACAGTGCGAGAGCAAGGGTTCAATACTTTGAGAAAGCTTCAGCTTCCGGTTTCAATGTTTGTAGAGTTCGGGGGGGGGGGGGTTGTTTTGTTGTTTTATTTTTTGGTTAAGACATGTAGATAAATGTAAATTGCACATGATGATAGTTGTAAGAAATGCATCGCAAACCATGAATCTCATTGATTGTTTGATAATCTTGTACCTGTCTTTTTCGTTTTGCAGATTTTATAGAGATCAACTCGAATCCTTGTTTTGTTTTGTGGGGTTTTTTTTATTTTTTAGGGCTGTTTGTTTTGTTTTAAAGAGAAGAAAGTAGAAAAGGTCTTCAATCGGATAACAGTTTTCAGTGTTTCGGGAAGTCAAAGGACCCGGTATAATCATAGAAGAGAAATGGTAAAAAGTTGGAGCCCGTTCGCAACATAAAACTAGACAGGAAAACTGAGGTCATCTGAAAGCTCATAATAATAATAATATTATTATTATTATTATTATTATTATTATTATTATTATTATTATTATTATTATTATTATTATTATTATTATTATTATTATTATTATTATTACTAATATTGCAGTTGTTTTTATTACAATTATATCTGTTTGTTATTTTTGGTACTTATTGTTCACGTTGCGCTATCTTCATAGTTTTGTTAAAGATAACTTTCAAAATTCAGTTACCGAAAATAAGACCTTAAGGTGAGCAGACGTGAAATTGTCAGGAAAAACTTTTCTTATAACTCAGAGAGTGCTAGCTATTGCAATGTAGCGGACGACAGTGCGATGATGTAGCTCTAGAGTTGAGAGTTGAGGGCAAAAGATGTGAAGGGAAAAGTGGGATGGTGGACGGAACTGCCGGATCTATTTGATGTCACAGAAGTAGAGTAATACACTTCAGAGAGGCATTGTGATTCACTTTGGAATGTTATCGTGCTCGATTTTCAACTGTTCTCTGTCTGTATGGACCTGAATCTCAGCAGCAGGATTCAGAGAAATCTCTCAAGCCTTAACAAAATAAAGAGCAAACAAAACAAAAACAAAATCAACAAAACAGTTTATCTAGTATAGGCCTGCAATTTATACAATTTATTTGTATTTTGTTTCCTAATGTTTTTAACTTACCAAAATCAACAAGATATTTTTGATTGCATAACGTTATCAGAAGAAAGCAGCTGACTTTATATGATAGAATCGATGGCGATATCGAATTGCTTTTCTCCTAGAGGGATTTCCTATGTTTATGTGGAAAAATCATGACTTGAATTTAAAATGACTGTAGTCTCTTAACCTTTTAGCTCACTTTTTTCCAATGAATGAACGGTAATGTTTGAACAAGGTATTGACAGCAGATTTAAGTACGAAAGCTTGAACTTTAACAAAGGAAATGCGTCACATTGCACTGGGGTTTATTTGGACATTGTGCTTTTGTAGATCGATTTTTATAAAATCTGAAAATCTATTGCTTGGATCTAATGCTATCACTATTAAAACCTTTAGATCTCTGCAAACAGCAACTAGAATAAACCAAGGCTTAAGTAAAGAGTACACTGCATTATAATCAATGGAAAGAAAGTTTCATCAGTGAGACAGTGTTCTAGGGATCTTTCAAGTTCGATAAAAGAGACGGTTGAAGTTCTACTAGATCTATAGAGAAACCGCTTCAATTAAGAGACACGGTATTTGGTGAGAGACGACCATTAAAATAATGCACAAAACGACTTGTCTTGCCGAGATGTGTTGCTGTAAGTTTAGGATCATTTTAAGAACTAGCCTGATATATCTTATGTTCTCAAGCACAGTAGGGATGAACAAGTGAGGCCCCATCACCGGTGACAAGTATGCCACAAGCACCTGCCAGGATATTCCTCACAGATCCGAGGACAGCAAAACTGTCTAAGTCCAAGGGCCACTTATTTTGTAGCAACATGCTATTGTGAAGCTCAGTTTACTCAAACTAGAAAATAGAAAATTGGAAAAGAATTACGTATACAATTGTAAGGTTTGCGATCTCGGCTCACAACTTTCTTGACAAGCTGACAGCAACAAAGGATACGCGGTATCTCCGTGTGTCTGGCCCACTCTATCACTCTCTAGAGAGATTGAGAAGATAATGAAACAAGCGAGTAGATCTATTGTGTGAATTGGTTGATAGGAAAGTGTGCCGTGCTTGCCTCCTGCAGTTTGTTTACTCGCACTCTCTTACTGATCTATGATGATTATTTCAAACAGAGAAATCTAATACTACCCCATTTCATGTAGCTCTTAATTGTTTAGCGTTCCCTTATTCTCTCGCAGATTGTTGTGCGGTGCCAGTTTATACATTAAGAGAGTATTTCTACTGGAAGTGTAGTTCTACATTTCTTTTTTTTTTTTCATGTTTCCGTTTTGTATTAATATAAGAGCCTGATTATTTTTTATCGAGTTCACCGGCGCCATTTAGCTGTCATAAGAAAAGGATGAAGACGCCGTCTTATCTCTTTTTTTAGCAAAATATCTGAGAAAAAGTTAATTTTTCCTTTTTGCAGAACATCAAAGTATATTGGTTCGTGGTACACGTTAAAAACGCCTTGCTTACCGGTGTATATTATTACACAAAATGCTGAGTGATGTTTCAGAGCAAGTTCACAGTTTTCTAAGTTATTTGGTTTTCATCTACTGACTCCGCGGTTGTTTTCTTTACACAAATCCTCAAGTCATATTGCTGATACAGACATGATTTCCATGTTTAAAATTTCAGACAAATTGAACAACATGACTCGCGCCAGTTGCACCTGTTCTTCAATGTAGAGGAAAATAAGAGTAAGAAAAAACATTCCTGCCAAATGATCTGATGGTGAGGAGATTTGGCTTAACTATTCCTGAAAACATGTTATTGAAGGCGCTTTTAATAAAATACATCTCGGGCGCAAACTATAGAGAAAGCTTGGAAAAAAATTTTTTTAGTATGAGCTACACAAGTATTTTGCCCTTTATTGAATTAAGGAAAGGAATGCTTTTAATTGAAAGCCTTTTTATCTTGCTAAATCAAGATCTTTGATACCATAGAGTTAGACAAAGTTTTCCTGGAACGCACTCTTATGAACTTCATCGGGTGTGTTTATGCATTGAATATTGTTTACGTTAGCTGCACACATATGTTTTTATTTTGTTGCAAAGACCGGTTGCCAATTTTAACGAAATGAACTTCATGTGAGCAGATGTTGAGGACTTTTTCGTATCGACAGCTTACTGCTTTGCACCCTTCCTTGTATTCCTTGGGCCTAAAGGTATCTCCTCCTTTGAACTTTGAATTCTTCTGGTATTTTAACTAGTAGAGCCGATAGGGGAACTCAATCAATTATTTTTAAATAATCAACATCTGCACAGAGTTTAACCCAGCATATAAACACATTCCTTTACTTCCTCGCTGTTAAAACTTCATTAAACAGCCAAAGGCTTGTTTCCAAGATATAAGCTGTAGTATATTCCTCCACATGGTATTAATCCTTGTTAGTTAGAGTCTCATATTTTTCGCTTAATTACGAAATACGTTTTTCCTTAATCTTTTCTTCAACTTATATTTCAGACCATTTTTGTTTGTTCCTAAATCATATTTTATCTTTTTTTTTCTATCCATTTTGCCATGAAGAAAATTTTATTTAAAAAATTTGCAGATAGATCGGTCGGTCGACCGAATTATTGTCAGTCACGTGATTTACTTAGCCTCGCTTCTGTTTTGAGACCAACTAACCTTAACTATTATCAATTGTTTTAAAGGGCTATTTTACGTCAATAGTTATTTATCTTCGTACTGGGTATAGATATTGTAATGTTTTATTACTCTCCACTTAAAAAAGGATGAAAAAAAAAACCCTAAACCTTCTTTTTATAAGCTTAGATCTAGTCAAATGGATCGCATTTCCTAGTTATTTTGCTCCATTCAAAGTGAAACCTCTTTCTTTCTAATTTGGATTTTCTCTTCAGCATGGAAAAAAAACAAGATAAGGGACTCCCGGCAGGGCAGGGAAAATATTGAACCGGACCCCCTGCCACCTTAAACCTTAGAATGTCCACGTCTGGGTTCAAGTACAAAAATTCCTTATTGGCAAGGCAGCGGTCTACCGTCTGAGCTATGTTGCTCCGCCACATACTGGGCTTGTTGCTGCATGCAGCCATGCACCTGTCTCTGACTGTCTGGGCTTTATGCGTGAAGACACCTGCACAGTCAGCATCGCACGGCGGAGACCGTGAACACGTTGGCGCTGAAAAGCAGAGAGCAGAGACAGAGAGAGATAGAGAGGGGGAGAGGCATCGGGAAGGAGAGAAAGACAGAGAGACAGAGACAGAGAGAGATAGAGAGGGAAGGAGAGAGAGAGAGCGGGAGAGAGAGACAGTGGGAGAGAGAGACAGTGGGAGAGAGAGAAATCGGGAAGGAGAGAAAGACAGAGAGGCAGAGACAGAGAGAGATAGAGAGGGGGAGAGAGAGAGAGAGACATCGGGAGGCAGAGAAAGATATATCAACAGACACCTAAGATAGAAAAATAAACTGATAGGAAAAGATAAAATGGAAGGGTTAACAAGGAATTTAGAGATTTCAACATTACTTTTTAATTAATTGGCCCTATCTTATCCACAGTAGATGTAAGGCATGAGGGAGAAATGTGGGCAGCTGATGAAATCCTAAGCTCACACGATAGCGATTTGGCATTCGCACTTGCAAAGTAAAATTAGTCCAAATCTCAAGGCAGGCATACAGGCTTTCAGAGGACAAAGACAGATATCAATAAATTATAAAAAAAAAATTAGAGATAAAAAGAAATAATGAAACATGAAAAAAAAAGAGAAGGAGAGAGACTAAGAGACAGACAGATACAATCGCAAGTGTCAGGTAGTTAGATCAACAGAAACCTGAGAATAGAAAGAATGGTGAATATTTTGTTTTGCTATCAATCCTATCAATACATTCCTAGGCAAGGCGGGTTTAAAAGGTGAGGCTCAAAACTTGCCCTTACCAAAAATAAATGCCCTGACTCATCAAATAATAATAATAATAATAATAATAATAATAATAATAATAATAATAATAATAATAATAATAATAATAATAATAATAATAAGAAGAAGAAGAAGAAGAAGAAGAAGAAGAAGAAGAAGAAGAAGAAGAAGAAGAAGAAGAAGAAGAAGAAGAAGAAGAAGAAGAAGAAGAAGAAGAAAAAAAAAAGAAGAAGAAAAAGAATGATAATCACATTAAAATAGTAATAATATTGACGGTGATAATGATGAGGATGATAATAATAATAATAATAATAATAATAATAATAATAATAATAATAATAATAATAATAATAATAATAATAATAATAATAATAATAATAATAATAATAATAATAATAATAATAATAATAATAATAATAATAATAATAATAATAATAATAACAAAAAACTTCAGCTCAGAGAACTTTAACACTTTAAAGTCTTATACAAAAATAACATTGCAATGAAAAATTCATATTATTAAATAACATGTCATAGCATTCACGCAATATGGTTTTTCAAATAATTAAGCTGAAGCAAACACTGTAGACTGGTAAGAAACGAGGCTGCTTCGAAAAAAACAACAACAATCAAACAAGATCTGGTACAAATGTATAACAAAGAAGTACACTCACAAAAATTTTTACCGAAAAAAAAAAACGGCGGAGACAGATTGGCCTTTGGTCAAAGAATGAAAGAAAAAGAAACGGAGACATAAATTCTGAGAAAATAAGTTCTTGAAAAAGCCTTCTGAGCTCTTGAGCTAGAAAAAAAATCAAGTTTACTGTTTGAAAATGTTCTAGGAAATAGGAGATAAACAGAAAGGTTAAATAGATAAGTAGGGAATCCTAGATGAAAAAAAAAAAGTATTTTCTAATATAAATTAACTCCTCACAACCAGAGCATACAAGCTAGAACTTTCATTGGTATGTTACTGCCTTCCTTTTCTATCGCATGCTCGGTCTCTGTTTCTCTCTCTCCTCTGTCTGTCTGTCTGTCTGTCTGTCTCTCTCTCTCTCTCTCTCTCTCTCTCTCTCTCTCTCTCTCTCTCTCTCTCTCTCTCTCTCTCTCTCTCTCTCTGTATTTTTTCTCTTATCGCTCTCAATCTCACTCTATCACTGTCTTCATCGTCTTACAGTTTTATTTTTTCTTTCACTTCCACACATTTCTTGTACATATACCTACTTTTGTCTTACTCTGAGGCTGTGCAATCTCATTTTTTAACTGAAAACAACATGGTCTATAAATACCTTTTAATTCAAATGTATAATGCACTATAGAAGGCAAGGGTCATAGAAGTTTGTCTGATTTTTTAAACTTCACCCGCAGCAAGTTCGGTCAGGGGCCATGTGCGCTACCATCTGTGCTATCTCAATAATACTCATGCACTTTTGCAAGCTCTCTGCCTGTTTCTCTTTCTCTCTTTCCCTGACTATGTCTCTCTGTCTGACTCTTCTTTGTCTTTATCATTCTGTCTCCTTGTCTTTCTTTTTCGCCTATCTCTCTCTCTCTCTCTCTCTCTCTCTCTCTCTCTCTCTCTCTCTCTCTCTTTCTCTCTATCTATCTATCTATTTATCTATCTATCTATCTATCTATCTATCTATCTATGTATCTAACTAACTATCTATCTATCTATGTATCTATGTATCTATCTATCTATCTTTTTCTCCCTTCCCCCTCTCTTTTTAGCTATCCACCTATCTCTTATCTCGCTCTTCTTAAACTCTTTCCTCTCCTCTTCGACTTCCTCCTCTTCTTGTCCTTAGATTATCCCTCTTCTATTCCTCCCAACAAATGCACTCGCTACCCGTCTCAACGTTCTTGCCTTCGCTGCTACGTGAGATACGAGTCTCCTGGCTGCTGTTTAAAGCCAAGGTCAAGTGCCCCGGCGCTGCTTGAGACTGTTCGTATGTCGTGCTGTGTGGACTCGCATTCCGAACTGACGAATGGGACACACTTACCGGCGGGGGAAGTCAAAACTAATTACCGCCGAGAAAAGACAGCAAAGAATTTAGGGACACGGCAAAGTGAATAATCTCGCATTCAATCAGGGTTTAGGTCAATAGTTTCACCTACACTGGTTAAATGAACATGCACTCCACCGATATAATTATTGCATCGAAGATTTCATATTATAAATTTTATCGAAGTCTCGTTTTTGATTGATCCTTGATTTTACAGATTTCCTTTCTTTTTTAACTTAGACTCTCATTTTCTTCGCATGGTTTAATAAAAGCCCAAATAAGCTGGTATTTACGTACTTATACAATCATGTATGTTTATAAAACATGGATGCAGAGATATTATCCTACAGTTCCTAAAAGCTTTACCATCCATTGCAAGATGTAGCTTACCATATCAGATTTCTATTTCTCTCGTTTTGCTTGTCTGCTCCACACAATGCCTTTCTATTTGAACAATAACGCGCCGTCTTCTTGTTTACCCTCCTCGCGATCTTTTCCCATCCCGTGGCTGCCAGTCTGTCATTCTTTTTGTCCATCTATTGTGATTCATTCTTGCGACATGTTTCTGTTTTGCTACAATCTATTATATCTTTTTTTTTTTCAATTTTGAGATATTATATTGAGTGATAATTGTTGGAAATCCTCACAAAACAATACGCTATGAAGTGATTTTTTTTTTTCAAATTTAAATAAAGCCAAGGGTGAATTTTTATTTTAAATCATTACCTTTAGAATACTTACAACCGTACTTGAGTGATTTCTCCTGGTAAAGGACTGAAAGAGACTTTGAAAGTTGCATCTGAACAGTATTTCCAATTTTCTCTTCCACAAGGCAAATTTATCAAATGAGATAAAACCCAACTTATTATTTTTCAAATGTTTTTACAAAATTTATCAACTTTATCTATATCTTTTTTTAATTTTCTAAAGTTACGATGAGATCATAAAGTTGAGATGTGCAAGTGAATGGCGAGAATTTTGTTAAAACAACATAACAGTCTATTGAAGAAGGAAGTTCTTTGCAAAATTTGGCATTCGCCATTTCGCCACAATCTTAAGCCGGCCGCATGCAGTTCTGGTCGCAAAAACGGCGCACGCGTCAGTAATCTGTGCTCAAATGATAAACCACAGCCTCCGAGGCAACCACGCCGGACAGACAGAGATTCACGTTACCACTGCTGGTGAAAGAGAAGGGGGAGGATATGTGTATGTGAATGTAATGGGGCTGGGAAGAGAGGGAAAAAACACTTAGGGATTAGGTCTAGAGAGATAAATGGCTGATAGCTGGACCACGAACTCTTAAGTTGGGGAAGAATGCGGGCATTGTAAGCGCGGCCAGTGTAACAACCGACTTCGAAATTCGGTTTTAATATCTCTCTTAATAATTATTCACAATGTCTGTTTTACGAGAATAGTTGTTATTGTTTCACCCGTGCTGCTGCTGCTCATACAGCTATTGCTCTTCCCTCTCCTCGTTCTCGATCTCGCACTACTACTACGACTACTACTACTACTACGTTTACTACTACTACTACTACTACTACTACTACTACTACTACTACTACTACTACTACTACTACTACTACTACTACTACTACTACTACCACTAGTAATACTACTACTACTGCTGCTGCTGCTGCTACCTCTACTACTTCAACTACTGTAAAAGCAGCACGAATGGCAACAAGAATAGCTTTAGTTGAAGTAGTAAAGGTAGTGTTTATGTTGTTGTTGCTGATGATGTTGTTGTTTTTGTTGTTGCAGAAATACTAATAGGACACTAGTGACAGTTGTTATAAGTAATATTTTAGTAGTGAAAATTAAATTAATATCAATGGTTGCAAAGAAGTATACTACTACTACTACTACTACTACTACTACTACTACTACTACTACTACTACTACTACTACTACTACTACTACTACTATTATTATTACTGTAGTAGAAGTAGTAGTACTATTACTACGAATACTTCTTTGTAACCATTGATTTAATTTTCACTACTAAAATATTACTTACAACAACTGTCACTAGTGTCCTACTAGTATTTCTGCAACAACAACAACAACAACAACAACAACAACAGCAACAACAACAACAACAACAACAACAACAACATCAGCAACAACAACATAAACACTACCTTTACTGCTTCAACTAAAGCTGTTCTTGTTGCCACTCGTGCTGCTTTTACAATTTCATTTGCATCAGTTACTGTACTCCACTAGAAACTGCATTAATTTGAGGACATCAGCTTGAGCTTCAAACCGGAAAATCGCAATGTAGCAAATTAAGTACTAAAATCGAATGAAGACGTGTTTGCTAAGAGAAGGGCTTGCTTTGGATGAGAAAGGAGAGAAAAGTTGAGGAAAGGACAAAAGGGTAGAAGACTAACTAAATCGGGACTAATAAAGACCGATAGGCAGCGATAAATAAGCATGCCAGAGGCAGCCAAACGAAGAATATAAACAGATAAGCACCATCAAAATAGACAGAACCCGTTGCCTCCAGGTAAGGATCTTCTGAAAGCAATAAGAAAAATTTATAGCTCGGGGGGAGAAGAGGTTACATTTTGCTCATAGAAATGACTGTTACCAGCCATATGTATATATAAAAAAAAAAGTCCCTTTAACAGACCAGCCTAAGAAATAAAGGTAATTAGACATGATAGGCATGAAAGTAAAAAAAAAGTCCCTTTAACAGACCAGCCTAAGAAATAAAGGTAATTAGACATGATAGGCATGAAAGTAAAAAAAAAAGTTCCTTTAACAGACCAGCCTAAGAAATAAAGGTAACTAGACATGATAGGCATGAAAGTAAAAAAACAAGTCCCTTTAACAGAACAGCCTAAGAAACAAAGGTAACTAGACATGATAGGTATGAAAGTAAAAAAAAAAAAAAAACCAAAGAGAAAGTGTTTTAACAGTTGATTTAATTACCAAGTCAGTATGTTCTGAAGAGTCAAGGTAGCAGGTCAGTCTGAAAAAGATCAGTCAGTTTGAAGAGGATAAGACAGCTTGCAAACTCAGCGTAGATTTTATAGCTGAGGAAGAAAATGTACGGAAACGTCGATATAAGAAAAAGAAGCCGCTGATTCTGAAAAATAATAATTATACACGTCCGTCTGAGAATACAGTGAATGTGGCTACTCAGTTTGAGGACCAGATGATTGTAGCGAATTAATCTGGGAGTAAAGGTAGTTAGTCAGTTTGAGAATTGAAGGCAGCATGTGAGTCTTAGTACTAAAGAAAGAACGTCAATCTGTTGGGAATGGATAGTTTGTAAATTAGACTGTGCCGAGGAGTAAAGATAGAAGATCAGTCTGAAACTGAAAAGGAGCAGTCAGCTTGAGAAGTTTGTAAGAATAGAAGGATAATCTGTGAAGAAGAGGTTACTGATCAGACTGAGAAACAGAGGTTGCACGTCTTGCGTATAAAGGAGACTAACCATTCAGAAAGAGTGTCACCATCTTTCACAACGTTAAATGTCTGAAAGCATAGAGAATTTAAAGTGATTGCCCATTCAATGTTAGAGTAAGTATGACTTGTGTAAGTTTTATGTGCAAGATAAGAGACTCACTCCTGTTCTGAGGAAATTAAATAAAACTCTTCCATTTTATGTATTATGAGTACAAAAGCATGTTGTGAAAATTTGTAACATGAATTTTTTTAATCGAGCTCGAGGGCGAGTTTGTTGTGACTGAGAGACAATAAAGGGAGCGGGGAATCTAGAAGGAATAAAAGAGTGCATGGAAAGAAAGTCGCTGTAACAGGTAGAGAGACAGAAACAGAGATGGTCGAACAGAGAGAGTTAGAAAGAAATAAAGGGAAAAGATTGAGTGAAAAGGTGAGAGAGGGAGAGAGAGAGAGAGAGAGAGAGAGAGAGAGAGAGAGAGAAGGAGAAAGAAAAAGATGGGGAAAAGAAAGAAGCACCGAGAGAGGAAAAGAGGAAGAGAAAGCATGAGATAATAATGTACTTTGGAGAGTAATTAAGTTGTGCAGTTTAAGATGAAAACGATTACCTGGTGTTGGAAATTCTATACAGATTTTTTTCTGAAACAAATGCAAGTGTGTGTGTGTGGGGGGGTGGGTGGGTGAAGAATAGAGGGTGTGAATGCTGGTGGTTTTGCGAAAATCTGATTGACAGACCAAGATAGGGCAGGATATGTGTGTGTGGTGCGATAATTTGTAAATGCACTCTAATCAGACGCTTTCTTTTTCTTTCTTAACGATGCTGCAACCTAATGCGATATATATATATTTTTTTTTTTTTTTTTTTAATCTGTCAATTAGATGATTTCGTTGAATGATTGCATCTTTGTGCAAGTAATAACATTTTGGACAATAATTGACATATGGCTGCTCTTTAATCAACGGTTTAAAAATTTGCGAAATTGTGTAGCACTTTGCCAATTATCATAGACTTGACACTAATTGTTAGATGCAGTTTGTGCCGCTATTATATGTTGTGTTGATCTTGTTGTTATTGTTGTTGTTGTTGTTGTTGTTGCTGTTGTTGTTGTTGTTGCCATTGCTGTTGTAATTTATTCTTCCTACAACTATTCTATTTTTCGTTTTTCCAATCTACTCCTGGTTTTTTTTTTTTTCAATCAAGCTTTGACCCCACATTATCTTACGCCCCCATGTGACTCCTCATAATTTATTTAGACAAATTGCCCCACACATGAAAAACTCGATTCCAATAATTGTATCATGGGGGCTAAGCAAAACGGTTTCAAGTATTACACCATCGCTATCAAATACTATTGTTTTAATATGCAGCCTGGTGGCAGTTTATGTCTACCTAGAGCATGGCTGTAAATTCATTTCACATTCCATATTCTCTTGTAAATTATTGTGCGAATCTGACTTAAAGCTTTCTCTTCCTCCATGTTATCATATTTTTTCATGTTTCTATCCTTGTTTCTGTACTTTAATCTTTGTCATCTCTATCTCTATCTCTCTCTGTTTTTTTTTTTATTTTTTTACCTTTTCTTTCCTCTCTTGTCCTCTCTCTCTCTCTCTCTGTCTCTCTGTTTATCTCTCTGTCTCTCTCTGTCTTTTGTTTTTTTTGTTTTGTTTTTATTTTTTTACCTTTTCTTTCCTCTCTTGTCCTCTCTCTCTCTCTCTCTCTCTCTCTCTCTCTCTCTCTCTCTCTCTCTCTCTCTCTCTCTCTCTCTCTCTCTCTCTCTCTCTCTATATATATATATATATATCCTGTCATGCTTCTTTTCTCTCTCGCTCTCATTAACTATTATACTCTATATAATTATGCATTTATTTTCTCGCTACGTTAGCAAACATTAATTCTCTTTATCTTTGTAATTTTTTAGCTGTTTGTAATTAGACCCGCAAAATATATGCATAAAATCTTATGCTGTTGTTGTTTGAAACAGGGGGCTTAAGAAAATGAAAGGTTGTTTGCATTATTTTGTGTTTATGCAGAGCTGCTTGAAGAGGAATCACATGCGGGTAATATTTCCTTTCATCGCCACGCTAGAATGTTTATTTTCGTATTTAAAGATTACCAGTATGTCCCCCCCCCAAAAAAAAACTGCGATAAACGGGCAATGCACCTATGAAACAATTTGTTCCTTGAGTTGGGGCTAGAATTGAGCTGCAGCATGAGAGAAAGATTTGAATCAGTTAATTTGCTTGATAATTATGTAACAGGTGGAGAACTGAATAGTTGATACATCAATACATTTTTTTAATGTCACTAGATTAAGATAAATTAATGGAATTTTGCAATAAAAGCCTTACTTCTGTACTAGCTTTACACAGTTTGCGATGTTTCAATTAATGTTTCCATCAAGCATGGAATGCGATAATGAAGATCTAAAGCACAGACTGCAGACTACGATGTGTAATAACGACCTGGCCTCAGACAAACCGAAAAACGACAAGCAGTTTAAATTTTGTTATCTTCTCGGGTTGCATTCAGTTTGGTATAGTCATATTTAAATATCTCCTGAGCGGTTTTACTTTACAAATCGAATACTTGAATAATACTCTACAATGGTATTTTTGTCCGTTTACGGCAGTCTAGTTACTCTTGCACAAGTATAGATGGCGTGATACGTACACGTAGCACAGACATGTTTGGTTCCCTCTAAAAGGAAACTCTATAGTATTCATTTTAATTTAAGTACGTATACTTATAACATGGTTAATTGTCGTTTTCAAAGCATTCTGAAAACATGTGAAGAGTCTGTTAGAATCAGATGATGTCTGTGCATAGGTAATTTGATATGGGGTGATGTGGATACTTTTTTTCTTTTATTTGTTAACATTAATTTTAAAGTTAATGGTTATGTAATCTAAAAAACAGCCTTTATACTTCTATCGATAAAAGACTCATCGCTGGTGAAGCTATGAGCTTTAGAATAACGATCGATATATTAAGACTCTTTGGAAATAAGGTAGTTTTGTTTTCAGTTGCGTGACCTTCATTTTGGTCTTTCGTAGCAGTGTTCGAGTTGGGGCTGGTTTATAGGTGTGTTTTAGCACTGCTGGTCTCTCACAAAACAACAAAGGGTCCTGTCTGCGAAATCCATTAGTGGCACCAATGGTAAAACTCCATTATGGACTCGCTCGGCCTCTGGAGATTTTCGTGCCTTGCGTTATCAGTGGGTGTTCCCGAGGCAACAAACAGGTGGCAATGCTGACGAGATTAATGGATTGATGCGAAATCCCAGGGTTGCTCACCGTGCTGGTCCCCATTCTCGTTTCCCTGCCAGGCGCCGTACATTTCCTTTCACCACAGACGTCAGTGGCAGGGTCCCCTGGGGACGCAGGGTTCCTCCGGCCTGTCGGGCACAACTGTCGAGGGCGTTACCTCACAGGCGTCTCAGGAGGGTGAGCTACTAGAGCTGCTCACAGACTCTCGCAGGTCGATGCTGAAGTCACGCAATCGATGGAAACGTCAAGGCTTGACAGAGGCGGAAGAGTTATCAACTCCTTCTCAAATTTGTTTAGGTCACATAAGCTTATGTCAATTCTTTAGACGAATATATCGTGGAGTACATGGAGAGAAAACAAAAAGATTTGTAGAGCTACATCAAACTGTCAAGAAATACTCTAACTCTTTTTCAGAACTGTTCTTAGCAAAAGTATATCAATATTTCTCAGCTTTTTGTGGGTGATTTTATAAACAGCAGCTGCTGATGTTACCTGTTTAAAAACCTTTGAATAGAACATGCAACGCATGCTATTACTTCAAGTATAATTCATATTTATTTTTCTACATTTAATTGGTGGTCTTAGTTATCCCTTCGCTCGTTGAAAAATGTTTATAAACTTTAGCCTTGAATACTAAATGAAAAGCAAAACTGACTGCGAACAACCGAATTATATACAGTTTTATAGCTGCTGGCCAAATCAAAATTAATGAGACAAGTGAGCTGTGACAGCAGTCGAAAGTATTCACTCTTTGCTAAAATTCTGAAGAAAAAAATGTCTAAAAATGGCAAACTTTCATCATAATTATGCAGATTAAACTGAACGAGGGAAAAATATTGTTGTTCATAAGATTTTTTTTAAAGGTAGTTACAAAACAATCAGGAACTGTTGATCAAAATAATAGCTAAAGGTATATAAAATTAAGTTCGCCTTAAAAAATACTGAATGGATAAGTAGTCTAGAGGTTATGGGATCATAATAATTATGGAAGATCAATTAACCGCACAAATAAAAAATTTGTTCATATTATTTCATTTTACAAGACTTTATAATGTATAAAGGATAAAGTAAAAAAATTCAAAATCTTGGAACGATCATGGCGGTTTTTAATTAATTTATAAACAATAAAATTCTTTTTATTAATTTCTGTGACTTAATTGGTGTAAAGTAAAACAAGGAAAAGACGATTCGTTTGGGATGATCGGCTTGTGAAGATTCTCGAGCGTTGCTCATTGATCAAGGATAAAACTAGACATAATAATGGGAGTTAGTCTCAGGCTGGCAGAACGCGATGATCAGAAATCGAAGCGTTATCTGAACCTCCCGGTGTGACTTTGTAAAAATCCTTGGAGTGAGGGCTAGGACTAAGTGTGAGGCGTGTCATAAGTGATATGTATACGACTGAATGTTTCGTTACAAATACTTCTTTTTCTTTTTTCCTATTCGTTCATACTGCTTATAAATAGAAATTCAAATATCTCTCTCTTTTCCTCTTCTAGCGAACATATTCCCGGTCCCGCACCACATCCTTTTTGTTTTTGTTTTTGTTTTGTTTTTGTTCTTTTTGTGTGTGTGTGTGTGTTTTATATTATATTTTCCTTATTATTGATTTTGTGTTATATTTTTATCCAACTTAATACACTTCTATTCATCTATACTATTATATCATGAAATTTATCTAGGATAGTTTTTGCGATATTACTTTGAATTATCCTTTTTATAGCCTATTAATCTCGGTATTGTTTCCTAATCTTGTTTTTGTTTCTGATACGGTATACAGCCGAAAGCTGACTAGTTTGGTATTGTTTTGTTCTACAATAAGCCTTGCAGTACTTTGCCACACAGCCTTGCAGTACTTTGCCACACAGCCTTGCAGTACTTTGCCACACAGCCTTGCAGTACTTTGCCACACAGCCTTGCAGTACTTTGCCACACAGCATAGACACCACAAGGGAAAAAACCTGAAGCCGTTCAAGCTTAATTAGAGGTAAACTTTTTATCAGGAAATCAACACGTGCAGATAAAGACGGAGCTGCAGATGTCACATCTTTCGTGCTATAATTTAATATTATGAGAGATTTTAGGGTGACGCTTGCTGGGAGGATTCTCGCTCGACGTGTTTTATGAGGAAATCAGTGAAGAAGTCAGACTTGTTCTGCAGTGATGAAAATCATCAAAAGTTAGGGCGCCCATTAAGGGGCAAACAATAATTAT